>CAODLS010308674.1:0-14838 GCA_948243855.1 Flueggea neowawraea
TTTTGACCCTAGATTCGTGTTCAGGGCTTTGTTTAGAGTCAATGTGGGTGTTTGGTATTGATTTTGGTCGGTTAAATCGTGTTACACGATTTTTGGATTCGTCTGGGTTACGTCTTACTCAAGTAATGGGTTTGCTTACTCGAGTAAGCGGGGCCTTGTCTCACTCGAGTGACCGGTGTGGCTTACTCGAGTAAGAGGTCGTTTGTCTTACTCGAGTAACCACGTCTGACTTACTCGAGTAAGCCAGGGCGTTACTCGAGTAAGATGGGGTCATTTGAAACTCGTTTTGTAATTTTGCATTTTGTCAATTTCTGACAGTTCGGAGACTCTTTTGGGGATTTTGACTACTTGAAAAAATTAGTTAGTTATCTTAGTATAGTTGGAGGACTATTTTCTAATTTGTCAAGTCTCGGGGACTATAACGTAATTTTGCACTGGTCGACGACCAAACTGTAATTTTATATAGATTCTGTATTTTAGATCTAGAATGATAGATTATCATTCGATATAGATCATTTGGGGTCTTTCGAGAGTCCGCATCTGCATCTGAACTTCATGCGTCTGGTATTGCCACAATATCGCATTTGAGTTTGCTTCTAATATATTTATCAATATATGTTTGTTCTGTTCAGCTTCCTCTTCGTGCTTGAGAGACCAGTCACCGACGAGTGGGGCCTGACGGGTGTTTACACTTGGACTTCTAAGTGAGTGAATAACAGTTTCAGACACAGAGGCTGTGTCTCGAACTGTATATATTTTATGTTGTGTATAACACATATTTTGGAAAATGAACTAATCTAAGGATTGGCTAATGATAAGCTAATTATGTGTATTAATCAGGACTCTGCTTTGAAATTGATATATATGTAAAATTTTTCTCTCATCTGATTCTGATGCTTCTACGCATACTCTGTTTTGATATTATATATTAGTATGCTTTTGTTTTCTGATATGAGACACCTACTGTTACAAGGTAAAATGTGACCTTTGGTATACCAACGCTTTGTTAAAACCCAGCTATCAAGGTTGCTGGTAGCCATGTGTCCTGATCTGACACATGATTTGATATGGATTGTGGCGGAGTCCACATACTTTGTTATTAGTGCCACGTGCATGCCTATTACTTTGGCCCCATATATTTGTATATGTATTTTGACTCTGAAAACAAAAATATTTTTATATGCCTCTGAGTTTATGATTGCTTTGCAAGCGAACCACTTTTGTGAAAGGATTTTCTGAAAAGCTATTACATATGTATAGCGTGTATTTATATGTATGTTAAACTATATCTGCAGGTGTTGTTTTGAAATGTTTTCAAAACAGTCTTTGTAAGGCACGTAAGAGGCGATCTGGAGTGTTATTCCTCACTGGGTCGTGACCCTCTTTGTTTCTCTGTTTATGTAATGCCTATTGAGCAGGTTCACAGATTTTTTGCTTCGACAACTGTCAGCATCCAGACTCCAACGATGCATCTTTTGGTTAGTGATGCATTTTTGTCCGGGCTCGTCTTTTGTTTTGTAGAGCTCCGCATCGGGATGTAGTTGGGCTACCGGGTTGCCATTTTGGCTTTTGTTTTATGTTTCGCTGTCTTCTGCATTATTACTTTTGATATATACTTATATATATATATATATGATTTACTATGTTTTCGATTATTAAATATTTTAATAAATATTTTATAATCTGAATCATTTGGGTCATTTATTTTGATCTCTGAGTCTTATGAGAGATGGACTGAACTCCCACGGATGATTTAGTTCGTACGCCGATCACAGTCTCTCAAGAGTTGTGACAGAGGTTTTACAATTTCGTTCTTTAACTTTTTGTACGGAGCTCCGTAATAATTCATTTTTTTGCCTTTCATTTCTATTCTCCTTTGTTTTTCTTAAAACTTTACTAGCTCATTCCCTCTTTCTCTCGTTTCTATCTTCTGTCACTTGTCCCTTCCCATTTCTCTTTGTCCCTTTTTGTTTCTCTCCCCATCTATCTATTGTTCATTCCCCTACTCCTCATTTGATGTCATTTCTCTTTTTTTAAAACCCTAGACGATTATTATTAGCTTGTAGATTGCTTCCAGGAATCTGAACCGTCCGTTGCGGTCATCTAAATTGCCATTCGCAGGGGAGAGGAAGAAGCAATTACAACGGCATGAAACTAGATGAGACCATCGAAGCAAATTCAAGAAAATTGAGGCTTGATTATTGCATCTCCTCTTGCATTCTTTCGATATCAGTACAAATCGGGTTCTATCGGCGGTGCTCTCTCTCTGGTATCAGAGGTGGACCTCAGACAAAGAGAGACGACTATGTCTCGATGGTGCTCTCACTCTGGCATCAGAGGTGGACCTCAGACAAAGAGAGACGATGTGTCTCTCTGGAATTGATTAAGTGGTTTTGTTGTTGATAATGATGATATTGTAGGAATTGAAGGATGCAATTGTTAAGGGTTTGGGGTTTCATGCGGGGGAGTTCAAGGTGTTGGGATTTGATATGAGGGATACGTTGGTTGGGCATTCGGTGGCGTATGAGTTTGATGTCGAGGTGGACAAAGAGGTTAAGCCTTTTAGACTTCTGAAAGATGTGAATAGGTGGGAGTTTGTGCATTTGCCAATTTTTGAAGTGGAAGAGAATGGAGGTTTTGGTGACGAAAAAGAGTTGGTGGAGAGGAAGAAGAAGGTCGATGATAGGTTGCTGTCTTGGTTCTGTTCCAGCATGCTGGTCCATGGATATTTGGATCTAGGATGCCAAAGATAACCAAATCTCTACTGCTTTTGAAATTTCTCTGCTTAAAAATGTTAAAATGTTTTTAAAAAGTTTATTCAATGTTTTTAAAAGGTTTATATTTTTTATTAAAGATTTTTAAAAGGTTTATTTATTTTTTTTAGTTTTTTAAGTTGTTAAAAGGTTTATTTAAGGTATTTTTAATTATTTTAAGTTGTTAAAAGGTTTATTTAAGTTTTTTTAGTTTTTAAAACTTTTTATTTTCTTTTTTTGGTTTTTAAAATATAAATTGAATTTTATTTTAGTTTTTTTATTTGATTTTCAATTAGTATTTTTTCCTAAATATTAAAAAAGTAATAATAAAGACAAGATGATTAAAAGAACTAATAGAATAATTTAAATTAATAAAAAAATAAATTATAAAATAAAAAATGGGAAGAAAAACAAGATGAAAACGAAGTAAAACAAAAAAAAATAATTTAGATGTGAAAAAAAACTTAGTCTTAGTGAAAAAAGTTAAAAATGACTAAAATGAAGAGAAAAAAAAAAGAATAAAGAATAAATCTTAAAAAAAATAAAAATAAAAAAAGAATTTCCGTACAAAGGACTAAAAAAGCTGACCTCTGTACGAGAAAAAGTGTTACGCCCATACGGAAAGAGAGCAAAATAAAGGACTCCTATGAACATAATTAATTTTTTCAAATAGATTTATTTTTATAATTTGTCCTTATTTTTTGGCGTATTTGGATTGGGCTTGGCCTATATTTTAAACCAACTTGAAATACATTAAACTCAAGTTATTAGGTTTTCTATGCTGGATTGGGTCCATTTGATTCCTTTGTATTCAGGTTTTTTCACTACCTTGGTTATATAAATAAATGAGAAAATTATATAATTATAATGAAATTAAATAAAAAAATTAATTTTTAGGTCAAGCTTAAATAATTTTTTAAAAATAAAAATATGCTCTAAATAATTTGTAAAAATGTCAAATGTATAAAGTCTCTAAAAATTTACAATTAGTTGATATATCTATTTTTAATATAAGCACAATTAAGGAGAGTCTTCAAATATCTCCAAAAATCTTTAATAATTACGAAAAATTTATTTATCACATTCAAAAAAGTGACATTTTTGAAAAGTTAGTCTTTAAATGTCTCCATATAACATTTTTCAAAATAAATTTCAAAAAAGTGACATTTTTAAACAAAAAAATCATCTTATTTTTATTTGTCAAGATTAAACTTATATTTATCTATTTATTAAATTTAATATTTTATTTGAGATACTAAATATAATTAACTTTAAATTAATTGTCTTTTTTTTCTTGATAAAAAAAATGAGATCAATGGCGAAGCTTCCAGTTTACTTTTGGAGGGGCCAAACTTAGGTCGTGCTTTTTAGAAAAATAGGGCTAAACATTTTTTTAGTACACGCACACGGGCAACTCTCTTTCCGTCATTCCGTGGGGAGGTGCTACGGAAACTTTATTCTTTTTGCATTTTTTTCAATTGAGTTCCTATTTTTTCCTTCTTTTTACTGATTAATCCTTTTTTTACTGTTTTTCACTTATGTCAAGAATTTTTCATATTTATTTTTTTATTTTGTTTTTTTATCTTATTTTAGGGCCAGTTAAAAAAAATAGCTTTAAACACTTTTTTAATATGGAGCACACACCTATTTCTGACTTCCGGTATGGAGGTACCGAACCTCCGTAAAGAATCATTTCTTTTTTATTTTTAAAAAAAAACTAGCCCCTAGATTTTTTCTTCCTTTCATTTTCAATATTTTTTCTTCTTTTCATTTTCAGTCCTTTGACTTTATGCTAATCAATTTTTCATATTTAAATTGTATCGTTTTTTGTTTTTATTTTTTATTCTTTTTTATTTTTAATTTTTTTAATAGATTGAAATATCCTGGAAGAATGACAATCGAGTAAAAACTATAAAATACTGAGTAATAAAACTCTTAATCAAGAAAAAAAATCGGATACAAATGAAAACCAAAAAAAGAAAATCAACTGAAAACCAAAAAACAAAGAAAAAATAAAATTAAAACAAATGTGTTTTCTAACCTGTTTTGTTTTTAAGTTGTATTTAGTTTATTTTTAGCATTAAATTTTTATTTTAATTGCTTTTTGTTATCTTGTCCTTTTGTTGTTTTTAAATATCTAAGAAAAATGGAAACCAAAAAATAACTACAAAAAAATTGAATAAAAACTTTCAATCAAGAAACAAGAAAAAAGCTAGCACACAAATGAAAGCCATAAAAATAAAATCAACCAAAGAAAAAAGAAAAACTAAAATGAAACCCAATGTGCTTTCTAACATGTTTTGTTTTTAATTTTTAGTTGGTTTATTTGTAGTATTAAATTGGTCTTTTAATTTTTTTTGTTAATCTTGTCTGTCTTTTTTTTTAGTATCTACGAAACATGGAAACTGGAAAAGGAACTACAAAAAATTGAATAAAAACTTTTAATCACCAAAAAAAAATTGTATACAAATGGAAACCAAAAAAAAAGAACATCAAATAAAAACAAAAAAAAAAGAATAAATAAAAAAAATTAAAAAGAACAAAATAAAAATTTTAAAAAATAAAAGACAACCAAAAAATAGAAAAGACAAAACTTATGTATTTTTATGAATTACTGCTTTTTTTTTGTTTTTCACAATATTTTCATAGTTTCGTCCATAAAAAAATCATTTGGTTTTTATGTGATTTATTTTTAGTTATTGTTCGTTTTAGATAAAAGAATAAAAAAACAGAGAAAACCCAAGAAAATACCAAATTTTAAAAATAATTTAAACCTAAAAAATTACTTAAGAAACATAATGGAACAAAAGCACTATGCAGGTAAAAGAACAAAAAAAAAGTAGGGACTGACTTGTAAAAATCAAAAAGAAATAGTTCAAAACCGGCGCACACAATAATAAATTCTTTCGTATGGAGCAAAACAAAATATATGCTTCGTCCAAAAGAGATTTTTTTTTTGGGTGCTGTAGTGTATAGTATAATTTTCCCTATAAAATAATAAAATATTTATCTAAAATTGCTCTAAGATAATTATTTTGACTTCAATTATCAAATTGAATATCATACTAGAAAGATGATTGAATAGTAGGATGAAAACTTTGATCTTTTCTTTAAACTTTGAACTGCACAATGAACTAAAACAATAGTGCATAGAACATAGAATCTATACACGATTTTCGTGATAATTTGGCCACAACTTGTACCTAAGTCCACTTTTCAATCACCTTGCTTAAGTTTCACCAAAATACCCAATATTTTTTCTTCTTAGACCGATTCTAACCAGGACCAAAAATAGAGCTGAACGCAAAATTTATGGAAAAATTGCCTTTCCAATCCAGTTTCAGTTTTATGCATTTTTTTCTATTTGTTACAGTGCCTCGCTACATGTAGAGTTACACTGTAGCAACACAATTTTTTTAAATTTTTTTATCTTATTTTTATTTTGTCAAACCAAATAATTAATTTTATTAAATAAATAATTAAGAAAGAATTAAATTTATATTTAGTTTGTGAAAAAAATAATAATAGACAATGTAATTTAAAAAAAATATTAAGAGAATATTTTTTTTAGAGTTAGAAATAAAGTTGTAGGTTAAGGATGATTTTACAGTAAATACTATATTTTTGTGAAAAATTACTATAAAATAGAGTTTTTGGTTGAAAATGTCCTTATAACTTTAATTTTCAACTAATTGAGAACATTTACAATTTTAGTTGATTTAAGTTCAATTATAAATCAACAATTTGAATCTATCCTTGATTCTAACCTTACATTCTCTCAATACAACAAAAACATCAACAAAAGGTTTTGCACGATTGGCGTACAAAATAAATGTGGTAGTTAAAGTTCAATGGAACCCACGACTATCCAAATATAAGATATTAATGAATGTGAGCTTCGTAAATAAAAAAAGTTAATATTTTGATGTTCAAAGGTTTGTTTCAAATGTCTCTTGAAGATATTTATATCTTTGAAGATGTTTAGGAACATTGAGATTTGAATTGGTTAACTGTGAAACAAATATTGCCGCATTAAATAGTTTTGATGGGTAAGGTATATTAATACTCTTACTTGTACCTATAGTTCATTTTATGTACTTATAACCTATTCGTACGGTCGTACTAGTGTGGGTAACAAAAATTATCACCCGTACCCTACCCACATAATACCTGTTTACTCGTAAGGTACCAATTTACCCATAATTTAAATTTAGTTAATTAACTTAAAAAATAATATATCACTAATTTTAAAAAAATAGATTAAAAAAATACATAAGACAATATGAAATACTATATTCACAGAAAATAATATAAAATTTATAATTTGCAACTGAATGTAGTTAATAAAATATTAATGTGATAAGTTATCACTTGATGGAGAGTTTATACCAAAATTATAGTCTACACTACTATACAAGGATGAAGATGAGTACATAGTGTTTCCAATATTTTTATTGCAATCTTCAAATTACAGTTCTTAATTTTAGTCTTTTGTTGTAGAGAAAATACTAGACTAAAATATATACTAGATATTATATTTGTGACAATAATATACCAAAATATGTTACACCAAAATGTACCAAATTGTTAGGCAAAAAAAATATTGTTCTTGAACTCTCATGCTTGATTTGTTGGTCAATCAATCATTTATTATAGTTGACTATGCAATAGAACAACACACATATTAAAAATAAATAAGAAAATTACTCGAAACAATTATTAATATCAATAAATAACATAAAATATAATACTTGTATTTATATATAGGATCATAACACAAACTAAATATCATCAACATTAATTTATAAATTCTATGACTAATTTGTTGCGAAAAAATTCTTAAAAAGTTATTCTCGTCTATTAGTCATATACTAAAAATGTCACGACCCATTTCCGAGACCATGATCGGCGTACGAGGTGAACCGTCTATGGGAGCCCAACACATCCCACACAAGCCTCCATAGTACAGAACTTCTACCCAAATATCATAGTTAAAGAAATATGAAAAACAATAAAAGTATAATCTTTGTTTATTATAACAAAACATATGTAATATTAAGTACGTAAATTATTTCAAATTAAAACATTTGAAATGTCAAAAACAATAATAGAAACATAAACACATCCCACAGGAACCCGGTGTGGAGCATCTAACAAATCATACAAATGGGTCCCGTCAAAAGGCACTGACAGAATCCCTCACTGAGCATCAAATGCCAACGAACATAATTCTCCAGAGTCACCTGCAAGATGATAATAACAGGGACAAAACAAACAAAGAAAAAGGGTCAAACCCTATGAGTGAGGGACAACACTCCAGATCGCCTCATACGTGTCTCACAAAGACTGGTTTGAAAACCATTTGAAAACTAACACATGCGGTATACGATAGGTATACATACGTATACACTATATACATAGTATAGTTTCCACGAAAATATTTCGAAATCGTTTGCAACCAAAGCAAACAACATGCAAGAAGTCCTTCTGAAACTAAACCAGAATCTTTAAAGAATCTTTCCAAACCTTATTGAAACTGTCATGCTTTACAAAATTAAAGCAAAACCTTTCAAAAACCATTTTATCTTATCAAAGCTTTCAAAACAAAACCCTTTTAGGTTGTACTAAGTATTTCAAAAATCCAAAACTCTTTTACCGAAAACTCTTATTAAAGTTTAAAACTTCGCCACGTAGGCATTATTTTCTAGAATATTTTCAAAATAGCTAAAATTCAAATGTTTAAAACCCAAATAAGATTATTTTGAAAACCTTTTGCTTTAACAAAGGTTTCAAACAAAACATCTTAAAATACTTCAAAACTTTTGAAACCCTTTCTTTTAAAACTGTTACCAAACCGTTTCAAAAACAGAACTCAAAATCTTTATAGTTTTTCTCAAAACCTCATAATCAAAACTTTGCCTTGTAGGCATCATAATACTAATAGTATTATTTTCAAAATCATATCTTATCAAAACATATTCCATAAATATCAGAGTCAAAAACATATATCACGGATAAGGGACCATAAACATAGTGTGGTGAGATTCGGGTCACTCAACCACCATATTATGATTGGGGTCATGCCACCAATCCATAATCCAATCATGTGTCTCGTCAGAACTACTTGGCTACCAACTACCTTGATAGCTGGGTTTAATATGCATTGGTATACCAAAGGCTACGCACCTCGTAGCATAGACGTCCCCTCTCCAAAACATATACATAGTATATTTAAATCCAAATCATAACGTTCATGTGACCGAACATATCAAAACCAATCAAATAAATACGATATAACTTATATATATCATATTCCAAATCAGTTCCATAGTCCAAATTTATATATATAAATATATATATATATATATATTTTCAGAAACCAAATCTTTATTTTCGAAAAGATATTCGAAAATTCAAACAAATACTGTTTATAAAAAAATATATCACATTTCTCAAATCGAGTTCTTAGAACAAATGTTCAAGTCAAAATCAAACCAGAGAATATTAAACACAAAGTTAGAATACCCATTTCAAAATCGTAATATTCCAAAGCACAGCATGCACTCAATATCAAAATCAGTGGAAAACATATATATAAATATATATGTAATTTTTCCAAAAACAAAGAGGTGAATCTTTATTCTCATAATCCAAATTATTTAATTTAACCAATCCTTAGATTAGTCCAATTTATATGCGATGGTGATAGCACAACAAAAATAAATATACATTAAAGAGACATAACATATGTGTCTGAAACTGTCATACACTCACCTAGATGTCCCAAGCTATAGGAATCCAATCAAAGACCGTTGGTTGGTGGTTGCTGGTGCGGACAAGCACAAGATGCTGTAACAAATACAACATAATAAGCATTAAATATGATGTTGTGGCCTTATGGGATGCATGAATACAATGCAATGCATATGTCGAACTCTCAGCCGAGCTAATTCTAGCTAACCGAACACCCTCAAGTGCTCTAAACATCCTTAAAAACATGAATCTAACATCATTTGTCCCAAAATAGATCATGATCATTGAGAATCAATATTCCCCATGGAAACCATATTATGTATATAGTGTATACATATGTATACCTGTCGTATACCACATGTGTTAGTTTTCAAATCGTTTTCAAACTAGTTTTTGTGAGGCACGTATAAGGCGATCTGGAGTGTTGTCCCTCACTAACAGAGTTTGACCCTGTGTCTTTGTTTGTTTTGTCCCTGTTATTATCATCTTGCAGGTGACTCTGGGAATTATGTTCGTTGGCTTTTAATGCTCAGTGAGAGATTCTGATATTGCGGTCAGTGCCCTTTTAACCGGACCCATTTGTATGAATTGTTAGATGCTCCACACCAGATTTTTGTGGGATGTGTTTATGTTTCTGTTATTGTTTCTGATATTTCAAATGTTTTAATTTGAAATAACTTCCGCACTTAATATTATATATATTTTATTTTAATAAACAAAGAATATACTTTTATTTGTTTTTCATATTTCTTTAACTATGATATTTGGGTAGAAGTTCTGTATTATGTAGGCTTGTACGAGATGGACCGGACTCCTATAGACGGTTCACCACGTACGCCGGTCATGGTCCCGAAAATGGGTCGTGACATCTTACACAAAATTTATTTCAGAATTTGCATATTTGGGATCATCTACCGGATATGCAGAGTGTATTCTCGAAAATTTATTTCAGAATTTGCATATTATTCTCGAAAATGTATCCAGACATATTTAATGTGTACACAAAATGATGCAATTTTACGTAAATACATATACAAAACGAAAAATAAATATACAAAGATGTCTTACACAAAATTTATTTCAGAATTTACATATTTGGGATCATCTATCGGATATGCGTAGTGTATACATAAAGTGTATTATTCTCGAAAATGTATCCAGACAGATTTAATGTGTACACAAAATCATGTTTTTGAAAATAATTTGTGTGTTTAGTTTTTTAGAAATAAAATGATGTGTACGTATATTTTTGTAAAATAAAAAATATAAGGGGGAATACCATATAATTTTCCCCTTATTTTATTCATGCAAAATTCAGATTCAAACCAATGTTTAGAAAGATCTTTAGAAAACAAAAGAAGTATAAACGACACCGTTGCATTGAAGAAAAAAGGCAAAAACAAACCAGGCTACGAGAGCCCGATCGGCGGCATTAATGGATTATCATTAGCAACAATTAGTGGTTACAACTTTTGATCAAATCTCGTACCCGAATGAAATTGCAACACTAGAACACAGCAGGAGAAAACCTTTAGCTACACCGTACGGAATCTCTCTCTCTCTCTAAGCCGAATTTGGTCTCTATCTCTCGCTACACACTTCCCCTGTTTCTGGTAATCACTCTCTCTCTCTCTCTCTCTCTCTCTCTCTCTCTCCAGACTTGAAGTCTGAAGATTTTTATTTTTCATGACTACCCACTTGTGTTTTTGTCGCTATGATCGAGTTTGAATTTGTTTCTTCCATAAAATTTCCATCTTTTGCAGGTTGCTTTCTTGAGTGAAGAGTCTCTTTTGGCTCTTATGCTATTTCTTGTATATAATTACTGGGTTTATTAATTAGTGTAACTAAGTAATGCGTGAGGTTATGGTGGTACGAGGTTGTTAGTTATTTCTGGTACTTAGGTGTGTGTGTCTATCATTGTGTCTGTGTTATCTGTTTGTTGTTTGAGAGACAAGGGTCGGTTTTGTCCCCAGGATTTGAGCTAACAAGGTTTTTTTGTTTTGCTTTATTTTTTGTTTTATGTATCTTATTTTTCTCCTTTTATCTTTATTGCGTGAGAATTGAATATGAAGATTTGGAAAGAAAAAAAAAGGAGTCTTGTGTGCTAAGTTTCTTGTAATTTTTGTGCCCAAATTTCTTTTTTTTTTCTATGAATTTCCTGATATGGTTTTCTAATGATTATTTCAGAAATTGTGTATCTGGATCTCGTTTAGCCAATAAAATATTGGTTCTTTGTTTGATGGTTTGCTTGGAAAGCTAGGTTCTAACAGTTGGAACAAACTTGGCTTCTTGAAATCTCTTGGCCACTCAAAGAAATGGAATTATCTGATCAATAATGCGAGAAAGAACATCAAGGCATGAGAAAAATTGTCGAGATTCAACTTCAATGGAGAATTCTAGTACTACAATTGGTACAAAGGGTTTGATAAGGAAGCATGAGTTTGTGAGAGTTATAATTCAAAGCCTTTATTCGTTGGGTTATAGGAAGTCTGCTGCTTGTTTGGAATTTGAGTCCGATATTTTATACAAATCCAAGGATTTTGAGTTGCTGGAATCACAAATACTTGAAGGAAATTGGGAAGGCTGCATCAATACCCTAAATGCAATCAAGGATTTGTTGGATGATACGAGAGCTTCAGGTTTATTTCTTGTGTTTAAGCAGTGTTTGCAAGAGCACTTGAACTGTGGAGATGACACAGCGGCTTTGACTATTCTGCGAAAACAGGTTCCTGAATTACAAGTGGGCATGGAGAATGTGCGCAAGCTTGCTTATAATATCCTTTACTTAAAAAATATGGAATTGGGAGAGGCAGATGATAATGCCATCCATCAGATGCGAATAAGTTTATTATCAGAGTTGGAAAAATTGCTTCCTCCACCAATTGTGTTACCTGAGAAAAGGTTGGAACATCTGGTCGAAATGGCTATTACAGCTCAAATTGATTCATGTCTGTATCATGATTCAGAAGAGGCAGTTTCACTTTATGAGGATCACTGCTGTTCAAGAGATCGAATTCCTACAGAAACTTTACAGGTCCATTTTATTTGTGCTATGAAAATTTATTACTCTTGAGATAGTTTGTTGCTTCATGGTTTTGGATTTTTAATGAAGACAATGGAAAAAGCTAACAAATATTGACGTCTTAAGCTGAATATTTTCTATAATAATTTATTTAAGTTTTGGTAACTTAAAATTTCAATTGCTCAAATTACTGGTTGTAGTAGAGTGCTCACTGGTAATTATCCATAACTGCAGCAAATGAAGAACAACCATGAACAAGGCTTTTTTAACTAGTTTCATAAAAGTTGACATTGATTGCTGTTATAATCCCGCTTGAGGATTTTTTTTAAACCTACTTGAGGATGGAATTAATTAGGTAGCTTTAGGATGTTATTTCTCCTATTTGGATACCAAAACATAGTCTTTAACATTTGCCTACTGCTAATTCCTTTTTTCCACACACATTGTCAAATAAATTAGTTTAAATTTTTTTGCTCGTTTAGTGCCCTACTTTTATATAGATGTGGTGCCATGCTATATTTAATATGAAAAGGCCATAATTCTGATTCTAGAATGAGCAAGATTTGTTCTAGATTAAAGTTAAACTAAGAATTACTCACTTTTTTCCGTTTGCATGTCTAAGTATGCGCCTACTTGTGTTTCTGCTTATCACAAGTAGTCAGTCATGAATCAGAATAGAAGCAGGAAGTTAATTATATTTTTTGAAGAGGCCATGTAAAGAAAAGTTAGTGTTAGAATAAACCAAAAAACTCTGCAAATTTTATTAATTGCAATGTTGTGGGATTTTTTTTTACTGCACAAAATTTAAGGTCTCTAAAATTTATAGAATGTAGCTAGAATGTTTATGTGGTTTAGTCAATCAGAAAAAGATAATTAACATTGACCATTTCTTTGTAATATTGGCCAATCATTTTAGTTTTCTCAAGCAGGCATGTCAGATTTAGTAAGCGTTGGTGTTATCCTTTTGGCAACTCTCATTCTGAAGATTTTCGTCTGCATCTTTTGTTATTCTTTTTTTTTATTTCATTACTTTTCTTGTTCTTCCCTCTCTTTTTTTGAAATAGCATATCTCTGCTTAATGTCATCTGAGAAAAATAGTATAGTTCTGTAGTTTTTCTCTGCTTGAAAACTATATCAGAAAGTCAATACATGAAATTATTTTGGTAATTGTTGAGTTGCAAAATTCTAGGTACTCTTTAGTTATTGGTACATTTGTGGCAACATGTGCAATATAATCTTGTCTACATACATTATGAGTTTGGTGCTCCTTGGGGGCACACTTTTTTCTAATTCCTTTTTCTTTCTTTTTTTTTTGGTTGGAATTGGGGGGTAGGGGTGGTGCCATGCTGGTGTAATCCATATGGGTTTGAGCTTGAAATATCAATTCAGAGGTCAATTGGGGATCTAGCTTGGTGGCTGAGGTTTATAAAAAAAAGAGGAAACCGGTCCTTTATCATAGTTCAGATCATCTAGGCTAGAGAAAATAATAAACATATATTACTTTTATCTGTACTGTCAATATATGTGAAAATAGAGCCAAATTACTTAAAAATAATTATCACCATTGTTCTCTGTATTGTTCTGTTTTGCAGATTTTAACTGAGCATAATAATGAAGTTTGGTTTGTACAATTCTCTAACAATGGGGAGTACTTGGCCTCATCTTCAAGTGACTGCACAGCCATTATATGGATGGTAATCTTACATAATTTACATGTAGAGCTTGTATATACTAGTATTATTCCTGTCTTCATCAGAGTTTATATTTGATAACTGAGGGTCGACTTTGAGAATAAAGAAAGTATTTCGCAACATATCTGATTTTTAAGACGGTGGCTGTATTGGTCTCAATGATCTTTTTTGCTGTCATTGACATGCTCATGACCACTCAATCACACATCATAAATATTTTTATGATATTTGGAGCTAGAGGTCTAGATTTATTTCTGTTCACATGCCAGTGGAGTTTCTGTTTCATCTTTAGAACTTCATTTACAACTTTCATAGTTGGAGGATGTTAACCGATTCAAAAGCTATCTGGTTTAGCCTGCTAATTATGTCATCTTTATGTTAGGTACTGGGAGACGGGAGGCTGACACTTAAACACAGGCTACAAGGCCACAGTAAACCAGTATCCTTTGTGATGTGGAGCCCTGACGACACAATGTTTCTAACATGTGGAAATGGTGAAGTTCTCAAGCTGTGGGATGTGGAAACAGGTACATGCAAGCATGCATTTGGGGATCATGGCTTCATTGTAAGCTCATGTGCTTGGTTTCCCGACTCACAGCGAATTGTTTGTGGCAGTTCT
>CAODLS010308699.1:0-10030 GCA_948243855.1 Flueggea neowawraea
GTAAAGCTCATCAGGCAAATTGTTTCCCATAAAGGTAATTAATGTAGTTTCTTATTTTCTCGCTTCATCAAAACAAAAAGCCTTCAAGGGTCAAGCAATAAAATTAATAATCACCTGGCTTTATGAAGTCTGACAAACCAAAATCAGTAGCCTTCAGAGAAGAGTCCTCCTTAGTTGATTTGAAAAGGAAATTCTATACGAAGAAAGTGTAAAGGACATGTTATCAATAAACATAAATCCAAGTACATGAAATTATAAGCTGCCACATTGATGGGATTGACTGTACCTCAGGTTTCATGTCACGGTGAACCAAACCATGTAAATGGCACTCGGCTGCCACTTTGAGCATCTGTCGCACAACTACTGCAGCATCTTTCTCTGTATAACGGCTGTCCTTCCTAAGTTAAGAAAATCAAAAAGAAATAGCGACTTACTATTTTTCTCTTTCCATTTAATCAGAAAGAAAGGTTATTGCAAGACAAAGATTCCTTACTTTGCCAATATTCGATCAAGAAGTTCACCACCCTCACACAACCTAAAAGCAAGACAGTAGAACAAAACTATGAATTATTGCACAGAAATTAATCAATGACATAAAAACACAGATAGAGTACAGTAATATCTAACTGGAAAAAAGGAAGGAATAATCACCACGTCCAACAAGTATAAGAATAAAATAAGACGAAACTAGGGTAACCAAAGAGTCAAAGTGAATCATTGAATAACAAGTAACAGAAGCTATGGTGATGAAACTTACTCCATTACTATATATACATAATTATCATCCTCAAACGCATTATAAAATTGGACTACATTTTCATGGCCTGTAAGTTCCCGCAATATCTTGACCTCTCGCTTAACATCCTCAACAGCAATAGGAAGAACCATCTATCACCAAAGTCAAGAATTAGCTTGGACAATACAAAAATGGTTTTAAAACCACCAAAATTTCATCAAAAAGTATTTTAAAAAATTTAACACCAATGTGTCATTTCCCCACAAAGCTTTGAGCTTAAAGGAGTCGCATGTTTTTTACTCTTTCTGAACAAAATACTTGAAGGAACCCAAGAGAAGAAAACACCACATATATATCTTCCCCAAGTGTAAAAAAGAACAAGAAGACGATCCGAAGCAACACATACACTTGAATTCGTTTTCATCAGAAATGTATGAAAAGCGCAACTCAATTTCGATGTATTCACTTGAGTATGTATTATCTAACTTCAGATAAATATAAGCAAAAGCTCATCCCTCCAGAAAGCGTGAACTATCACATCACTGTGTCTGTATAGTCTAAGTAGCTCTATAATGCGAGCCTCCACAATATCAGAAGTCTAACCCCGTTGCTTCGCGCCAGTCTCTCGGTCAGGATTCCTCCCTCAACTTCAAAGAAAAAGATGTAGGAAGTATTTCCTTTTATAACAGGGACTTCCTTTTTTTTTTTTTGGTTCAATCTAGTCAAAAAGAACAAACAAGGGCAAGAAATTTATTGAAAGCACTCCAATGGCAGGACTCACCAGTTTGCAATGTCTAAAAGAACAGCATTATGAAAAAATTCCTCATTCATGACACAATTTCTTAAAACAATGAAATTTTTTTGGCAGAAAAAAAAAATTGTGATCATAAAGTCAATAAAAAGGGATTTAAGGAAAGAGGAATCTAATCAGCAACAAAGCTATAGACTTTGAAGGATCTTATGATCAATTCCACCATTATTATCCGAAACATAATCAGAATCATTAATCATAAAGCCACCATCAATAAATTAATAACAAAACCACAAAGGGAATCTAACCCAGATTCACAAGCCAACAATTCCCCAACTTTCCCAGAAAAAATAAAACTTCCAAGCGAAAAATACCTTATTTTTCTCAATTTTCTTAACAGCAACTCGATCGCCATTAGCCTTATCAGTGGCAACATATGTGTAACCGAATTGTCCATGACCCAATAACTTGCCAATCGTGTATTTCTTATCAAAATCCTTGTCATATCCAAAATCCGTTCTTTTCCCACATGGGATCACAACTTGCTTTCTTGAACTGGGTTTGTCCTTCACCTCCACTTTCTGTTGTTTCAGTTGCTGGCTCTTTCTCGTCTCATTTCTATTATGATTGGTAGCTTGTTGCTTATTTAAGGCGGTAGTGGCGGTGGCCGACGAGGGTCTTTGCTTCTTACGGTTGTTTCCGGCGGTGGTTGTGGTGGCGGTGTTATTGCTATTAGAGCCACTTACTTTGATGGTGGAAAAGCAGGCACCCATGAGGGCTTACACAATGGATGATCGCTTGATTGATCAATAAGCAATAAAGTTTGCTAATTTTGGACGTTTATTGAGATAGGAAGAGGAATTGAGTCGTGAAGATAAAAAAAGAACGGATATTTGTAGTGAGAATGGGAAATTGGGGTTTAAGAAAGAGAGAGAGAGAGAGAGAGAGAGAGAAAGGAAAAGAAGAAGAAGATAGGTAGGAAGAAGAGAAGAAAGAGATGGTGGGCTGGTGTGTTTGATTGATAATGATGGTCAAAACACACTTTTTTTAAAAAAATATATATATTAAAAATAAATTTAATTTCATTATAGGGGGAGAGAGAGAGAGAGAGTCGAAAAGCTCTTTTGGACAGGACAGAAAGGCCGATAACAAGAACTAAACGTTTTTCAGTTATGTTTTGGAGAGAGTTTAATTAGCAGCCATTGCAGCAAAACCAAAATCTGTAAAAAAATGTTTCTTTCTTGTTTCTCTCTTGTTCTAAGTGATTGCAATTGTCCTACCAAGCTTAAGTTCATAAATCATAATTAACCAAATATTAGTATCGCATTTTATGTAATTTCAATCTACTGGTCTAAAATGAGTTTCAATTCGATCCAACTAATAATAACGGCTAACGTCTATAATCTATTCAGCTTTGTTCCTGGGAGATGAGTCGGTGCCAAATTACCAAAGTTCGAGCTTCCTTACAAAAGAAAATCTTAAATTTTGTATTTATTATCATATTCGACATAGTATTGTGTAAATAATTGAGAAATGTATGAATGTTGATTCTTATATATGAAAAAAAAACCCATCGTGGTTTGTGTTAAGGATGTGTTATTTATACTTTTTAAGAAAAGGGACTAAAGAGAAAATCAACTATACATTAAAAATCTCAAATGTAATTATGTAATTTATACTTATTAATGGTGAATGAATACTTTTTATCCTTTTCAGTTTATCACCAATAAATTTTTTTCTTTCAAAATGTACCGATCATGATCTGGCATTCTCTAAGGTCTGAGAATTTCAAATCATTGAAATATTATGTTCAACCCTCTATGTAGAAAACATGCATCACATAAGTCTAAAATAATCGTAATTCTCTTTGAGAAGATGAGTGAGTTTAGAATCTTCAAAAGTTCAAACATCATCTTTAAGCATCATCCTATCAGGAGCAATCTTTGATTTATTTAATCGCATTCACCATGTTTTGTACTCACACCCTCAAGCAACACAAATATTGTGTTCATCTTGGTCTATCATTTTGATGGATTTCACTCAGAAATTGTAAGAATAAATTTTAACTTGCAAGTAATTTTGAGCTAATTAAATTTTTTCCATGATCTTAATTAGTTACTACAAGATAAGAGAATTCACATGTGAGGGCTAGTTTGTGAAATTAACGTGGAAGAGTACTAATTTGGCTATTTTACATGGAAAATTCAATAACATTTACAGTTCATTTTTCTAGTGCAACCTGTATCTGAAAATTTAACTCGTCGTTTCTAAGGTCAATGGCCTGGTCTTCAATGCTTCTAAAAGTAAAGAATTACAAGGCCAGTCGTCGTATTAGTTATGTAGAAAGCAATAACAAATAAAAAATTTGAAAATTCATTCTGAATGGATTATATACTAGTATAATGCAAGAAAATGAGAAATATTATGAAATATTCAAACTCAATAATGTAGGAGAAAATTTAGCATGGAATGGGACTAAAATGCATAGATATAGTTTGGAATCAATTATCAATGGTTGGCTGAGCCTCATTTTTAGATTATTGTTGTCAATCATTTGTGTTGTCCAATTCAATGTGTAAGCTTGCTTAGAGTAATAAAATCTAATTTCAGTTTAAAAAGTGTGAATAGCGTGGACTACAAGGTATGATGAGATAAAGGGAGAGATATACACTCCTGGAAGTAAGACTTGGCAAATCAGCCCGACCCGCGGGCGGGACCTGAAAAAGGGTCGGGTTGGACCATTAGTTTATGGCTTGAGGCTCGGCCCAGCCAGCCGTCGGCCCTGAAAAAAGGTCTGGCTTGGCCAGTGGTTTATGGCTCTGGCTCAGCTAGTTTGTTTTTTTTAAAGGTCGGATTTGGGCTAATGGTCTGGCTCATGCCGGCCTAAATATTTATTTTTTTATATTTTTAATATTATATATATAATATATAGTATATTAATATTAATTTGATATATTATGTGTTATAAATTAATAAAAATAATGTTAATTATAAATTTAAGTATTTTTAGTATTTATTAAAATAAAATTTATATAATAAAATATATGTTTAATTATATTTTGATAAAAAACAAAGAATATAAAAAAATAAAAAAATGGCATGTAGCCCCTTTTGAATAGACAGGTTAGGTGAAGCATTCAGCCCACATAACTGAGCCGAAAAAACACTTCTAACCTAGTCCAGTCCGATCTCCGACCCATGTTCAACTCTACCTGAAAGTCGACACCAAATTCACTAATATTCATTCAACCTTTTTCTTTCCCGTATAAACTAGTCATGTTCAAATTGACTTGTAAGAGGTTTGGGCTTCCAAAACTCGCTGATGCTCATCTACACACTCTATGTACTACCCACCACCAAATATACAAGTCTACTACTTTCCACTTGGTGGATATACCATAAATCTTATTACCTAAACTTTGATTCCTTTTTCATTTTTGGTAGTTATTTTGTCATTTTTTTTATGATGGGTAGTATTTGGTATTTTAATTGAGACAAGTTTTTTCTACTTCAACTAGGCATAATTTATGGAAATATTTTTTAGCAATTGAATGTGTATTATCAACTTTGAGATTTAGGATTTGATCTCTTATAGCAACAAAAAAATATTAAACTTTTTGATGAAAAATTGATATGAGACATTATCTTACTAACAATATTTGTCACACTAGCTCACAATATTATTTTTTTTATATTATACATGTAATACACTTATAATCTAATTATATTAATTGCGTCCCTTGGGAGGCATCCGATAAAAGTAAAACAATACATGCACATAATTATACTGACATAGCACATAGTAATATACATACACCATGACATTAAATGCAAAAAATATAACTAGTCCTCTGTTCAAAGTAATGTGAAGATATTCAGATATTCATGAACTTGTTTAAACTCCAGAACTTTTGAACATTTCAGTCAAACTTGAGATCACTTGTAGATATATAAGGAAATGTGTGATCTCTTTGGAGCCCCGATACTAATTCTCAAAATTATTTGGATTTGACTCATAGATGTTATTGCAATCAACTCAAGTCTGAAGCGGATATGTAATATTGCTGTGAACCGACGAAAAGTGGAAACACTTAAAATAGATGGAGGACTATAAAACATATAGTATATAATATTTTTTAATAATTAATAAAAATAAAAATATAATATATTTTTTAATAAAATTAATTATATATAATATGTTATATATTCTTTTAAATATATTATTGATTGTTTATACCAAACGAACCAAAAGCAGTGTGAACACAATCTGATAACACCAAATAGCCAGTGTGATAAATTTATAGCTGTGTGCGTATATTACAATAAAGTAAAAACACGGGTAAGAAATGAAGTGAATTTTGATAATTAAGCCATGTTTATATGTGTCGGTCGATGTCGTTTAATATATATCATCCACTAGACGAGACTCGATGGCCAACTTCATTTCTTGTCGTTCTCGATCTGATAAAGAAGTCCCCACTTCTTCCCACCATCTTCACTTGCATTTATTTCATCATTTTGTTGGACACTTTTAAGTTCTAAGTATCTACTTATTAATCTCGATTTCTAGCAGCGGAGCATGACCAGTTCTATGTTGGTCTTGCGAGCAAACTACGGTTGAAATGTCAACGGGAATGTCCGAATGTTTCGTAGTCTAGATGTCACACGTGATATGTGCAGGACTCGGGACAAGAGGTCGAACATCGCTCTCTCTCTCCCTTTCTTTAGAGGTGTGCGTTGGTGTTCTTGAAGAAAAAGAAGAAGAAGAAGAAGAAGAACTCTTCTTCTTATATAGGCCATTAAATGGGCTAGTGGGTCTAACGGGCTTACAAACCCATTTCATTCCCAACTCAATTGGTATCGGTTCACGGTCTCGGTTCATACATTGACTAACCGGGTTTGGTTCTTCTCAATTGGACTTTCCAATTGGTCTCGCCCTACGGTCTTGGTTCACATCTTGACCGACTGAGTTCGGTTCACCGGTCATGGGCGGACTATATTTTTTAACATCTCTCACTCGCACATGACTAAACTATAACTCATTATAGATCATGATAGAACTAATATCAATCATGATTAAGATCTCGTGTCACACATGCAAATAGACCGCGCGACCAGCATACGATGAGAGCGTAATTGCTATACACCTGTTAGGGTTATATAACAGCTCTTAACGCAATCCTGCTAGAATGCGTCTCTTGAAGACCAGCTCTATTCTGTCAAAGTGTATGCAACAGCAGTATAAACTGCTGGAAACGTATGCCTTCCCCTAGTTTGTAACCACACAATCGCTGCTTTCGAACTACTCAATCTCATGAAAGCTTTACTCATAATCCACACATCATGTGCCACGCTACATGAGAGTCGACTAAGCAAACTTTTGGGATTAGTGTGAATGCGTCTAGAAACAAACTTCCTCTCTTACACCAGATAATCCACATAGCTAAGTTTATTTTTCCAGCTTGACACGCTTAGTCGAATCAATCATGACCATTAATAGCAAGCTAGAGTAGACAAACTTAACTACATATTTTGAATGTGTTAAGGGTTCTAAGGATAAGTAGTACCGAGAACCACATGTTCACGACATGGTCTCACACTAGGAAAAGTGAGATCATTTATCAATCTTTTTCATCCTTATGGTCATGTATATAACACAGATGGTATGATCATATGTTGTGGTATTCTTTCCTTCTCTTGGAGGAGTGCATGTTTATACAACGTTATAAACACCACGCAAAAGCTTCGGTTACGATGCATTTCGTCATCTAACATTAATCCACTTTTGACAGGATTACTTCTGGTTTTAAGATAGAATATGCTAAAAGTCTCTCAATTTTAGCATCTGATCATTTAATGATCGATATAGAAATTCATCATATGGCGTATGACTCTTTACATACAACTTTTTCTTACTATTTTACAATGAATTGACGACTGTAAAATGCAAGATGGCCTCTTGATTATGAAATTGCTCAAGATCTCTCTCTACGTTCAAAACCAGCTCATCTTAGTTCTTCCCCCAACAAACTAGAAAAACTAAGGTAAACACCCGTGTGAGTGGGTTACTTCTCTATCCAACATGCTTTCACACGTAACGCTACAACAAATGTCAACTCTCAACATTTGTGCTCGTCTATTGCCCACAATGATCTTATTAAAGATCATGTTTTAAAGGGATTACACACTTCATGTTTCATACGGGTCTTAAGGAACTTATTCCTTGGAGGCTTTTATTAAAGGATCTTACGATCTCGTCTCGCATGGACTTACATTCCAAGTTCACTTCTTCAAGTGAAACTTGTACTCAAATTTACTTGACCTTGTGCAACCAAGTCCTTTACTAAATGATATTTGGTCTCAATTTGCTGTAATCGAGGTTGATTGTCACTAAAGACTGTCGTAGGTTCTTTAGGTGGTTAATGCTAAGTGGATCATTTCACTTAATAGCCAACATTTTTATTGTACTGCAGATTACGAAGCTATAGTCTCAGCTTCTTTTACCACTCTTATATATGTTCATCACTATTACGTGGAGTGATCTTTCAGTCAGGTAAGAACACATAACCAAACATGGACATCCCTATAGTCCATATCATTATGTGGAGTTGCAACTGTGTCTTATTTTATCGCAAGCCCTCACAATAATACAGTGTCTCTAAAGCATTCAAGTATCTCGTTCATTGCTTTTCAACATTCTCTTTATGTGTTGGATTAATGTTTGCTAGCTAACTTGACAACTTAGCAAACTCTAGGCATTTCACACACCTAGACATTTAATACAAGACATAATCTTGTAATTAACACATGTACTCTATATTACAAAAAAATATTCACATGACATTTGTACAAAGAACGTTCATTACACATTCTTCTTTTCATATAGTTCGTGAACACACGTCCTTGATAAAAGACTTGTTGTTAGTCACGGGATATTTATAGATTATGCATTTCTGCATCTTAAATCATTCAATTACTTTGTTGACCCATCTTACATGAAGAGGAACAACAATCCACTGAAATGATCTCTTAGAGCTCGACTCCAAGGTCGACCCATATCTCAAAGTTGGACCACGACCAATCATTGGTGTCATTCAAGTACGCTAGATCATTTCTAGCTAAAAGTGTGATATCCACACAATTTAGAATGACAAAATTCACCTTGAAACACATAGTATTATCATAACTTATACGAAGATACCATTCTCTCGAAAATATCTAATGTCATACCGTGGACAATGAAACCATTAGTTCAAACTCCATAGATTTCATTTCCAAATTCTCTATTGAGAATTGGACGATGAAACCATTAGGTTAAACTTTATCGGTTTCTACTCCAGATTCTCTATTGAAAAAATGAGTCTCTACATCCGTTGATGTAGGTTAAGATATAAACTAGCTTAAATACCAAAGTCTATTCGTTAGAGGTAAATCTCTCAACAAGTTGGACTTTCCAATCTCATTGACTAAATCTCCTTTTACGCGATTATCGATGTCTTACTCGATTTATCGCTTATGTATCCACTTACTCCAATAGGTTTTTACCCGTTGGATAATTAACCCGTTCTTAAATATGGTTCAATCTATCAAATGCCATCTTTACTTCCTTTGCTTTAATCCATATAATTTTCACTGGGATGAGTGAACCTCTAATATACTCGTAAGTTTATCCTTGACTTGTGGAGTTACTAAAAGGATCACGATCAAATCATTTATCGAAAAAATATCGTTGTGAGACTTTACCAAAGGGAATCACGATTGATTCATTTATCGTAGAAATGTTGTCGTGAGACTTCATCCCATTTAGTTTTACGCATTTTCAAAAAAAATGCTCCCACTGGGTTCAAGTTCGCTACTCCCACTGGAAAATAAGAATCTTGATGTCCTATGTGGGTTCAAACTTCCTATAGGAACTCCCACTAGGATCAAGATTTTTTACTCTTACTAGAAGTAAGAATCTTGCTACCACTAAAGTCAGGATCAGGAACATCCGCATATGCTTGAGGTAAATGATATAAAAGTTGAATCGCTCCAAGACTTATCAATGTATCACTTTCAGAGAAAGAGATTACAATTGCTTGGATTGATCTCTTGAGATTTTAAAACCCAAGCATACATTACCCAAGTCGATGCATCCCTTTCAGAGAAAGAGAAAACAATCGGTTGGATCGATCTCTTGAGATTTTAAAACTCAAGGATGTAATTCACATCACATTACCCAACTTTATTTCTTATCATTTTTTCTCACTCTCCTTAAGAATTATCCCACTAAGATGGAGTGATCCTGAGGGTCTTAGTTCTTGAATCTCAGAGTAATAAAAAATTTCACTTTTCTAATCCCAGTAAAGAATCTATTCTCAAGGAATTCGACTTCGTATAACTCGTTATTATACCAATTTTTCATTATTCCACGACGGTTGTATCATTTTGACACAGTAAGGTATCTAAAACCTTACGCCTCTTAGTCTTTCCAACTAAGGTATCATGTATATTGACGATATATCTCTTGGTTCCAAGTGGTTTAGGTCATACACTCGACCAAT
>CAODLS010308744.1:0-14774 GCA_948243855.1 Flueggea neowawraea
TCTGAAGATTACAAATGGTAAGATCTAAAGCCATTGTGATGTGAACTACTTTTATGTGACAAGAGACAAATTTGTGTTCTGTCATTCAGTAAATGCATGAAAACAAGAGCAGCAATATACCCACATCATCAATGCCACACAGAAAAGAAGAAAAAAATAGTTATTGAATGGCTTCTTCCATGGAAATTTCTTAAGAAAATTTCTCTTTGGGAATCAAATATCATCAGGCTGCTAATGGTGATATAAATAACTGAGATGGATAATACTTGTATAGATCAGTTCCATGCATATACAAATGTTGTTTCAGTGATACTGAAAAATAGGGACAAAGCTAGAGAGGAATCCTCGGGGCTCAATTTTCTCCCTGATCGAGTTCCGTCCCTGATCAAAAATGGAAAGTGGATGTCCATGAAAATTAAAACTGAAATTATTACTATAGCAAAAAGAAAACATATAATGCAAAGAATGAATTAATTGTTTCATGAATGAATATGCTCATATATTCCTACACATTAGATTCTCAACCAATACTCATATGTAACAAAAACAAGACAAAAAAATAAGGAGACGAACTAGGGGAGGGGCCTGAGGCCCCCTGCCCTTCTAGTTCCGTCTCCGCCTACAAAGTAACCTGAGACAATTTTTTTGAATGAACAGCTATAACATAGTGGAGGCCATCAAACCATTTACATGCATATATTAAAATAGCAGTAGATTTGTGCCAAGTAAATATAAAGAATTCTTTCATGGTATCAGAGAATGTACTTCAACCAACAGTCAGATTTGTGCTCATATGACAGGTTTCAACTATTAACAATGCTTGTGAAAGATTCATTTTACCTGGGTACCACTCCCATCATTACTTCCGTCTCCAACATTTAGGCCAATGCTCCCATTTTCTTCCTCATAATTGCTGCCACTGTTATTTTCAGACTTCTCAACCCTTTTTGATTTCACGGATTTCTGAGTTTGCGTACCACTTTCACTCCCACTACCACTTGACTGAGAAAAATTTTAGGATTATTGAGCGGAAGACAAGGAAAAAGAAATAAAAATTATGAATTGACATGAAAAGGAATTCTTGTTTCCTTTGACAATGGACAAGGAAAAAAAAATATCACTGTGAAACAGAAGCACTAAATTCTGCATGCCATCAGAAAAGAAGAAGAAAAGAACAAAAAATGAAATAAAAGGTGCACCCCTTCATCTGAAGACCTAATCCAAGTTCAGGAAACCTAATTTACTCACACTGTGGCATCTTCTCCAAACATGTTGCCAAAGATTCTTCAGCTCATTCTTCCGTATAGGCTTCACTAAAAAGTCAACAGCACCTCTTGACAAGCACTTAAAGACCAAACCCATTGAGTCATGAGAAGACATCACTGCACACAAATCTCATGAGTAAAGATATTAAAAGTATCTGTCCAAGAAGAAAGCTATATATAATCATATATGGATGCTAAACAATATAACAAGGGCCAATGAAGCTTACTGATTACAGGAACATTCTTGCGTGTCTTGTGGCTCATAATCTTGCACAAAAGATCAACGCCAGATAAGCCAGGCGTAACTACTTCAGTGAAGACAAGATCAATATTATTGGTAAGATCTTCCAGAATCTTCCATGCTTGTAATCCATTTGCTGCTTCAATAACTAACCAAACGAAAATGGTACTCAGAATCATAACAGCAACATGCAACAGTGATGATGAAAACATCCCAAGAAAAAAAAAACATAAGCTGTTATCACTGGATGAAAATAACAATTTCAGAGTGAAGGGTAGATAGCCAACATAACATTGCATAGAATCTGAACAAATGGTAATCAACAATTACAATTTAAAAACAATATAAAGACAAGGAAATATATACGGTCAAGAGAATGAGCCTATACATTAAAATCGTTTCCTAAACTTTGTAGCCTTATCCTTTTTCTTCTTTTGACAAGAGGAACAATAGTGCAGCATTTTTTTTTTTTTGACAAAGAATAGAGCAGCAATTTTTTCACAGAACAATTTACTATTTACTAACCTTCATAACTGCAATTGCGAAGCAATGCAGTAACGATATGACGAGTAGAATCATCATTTTCCACCAGAAGGACTTTGAGGGATCTCAAATGGAGAAACCTCTCCCAGCAAACTATTGTCCCTTGAGACTGCTGCTGCTTAGATATTTGCAGTGAACCTGAGGCTGGATTAACCCCCTTTCCATGCCCATCATTCATATCAAATTTAAAACCATCATCTTCCACTATATTCTGTTCCTTGCTCGCACTTACAACACCATCCTTCACTCCCTCACTCCCTTTCCGCAGTCGTTGATCCCATTCCCTCAAATCATTGTCCCCACCACCATCAACATTCATTTAGACTCTTCCTGTGAAGCAGATTCAAAAGAACTAATAACGAGAAGCAAGAGACAAAATCCGAACAGCTATAGAACCTCTCCAGTCCAGCAGAAAACAAATGGCACGTAGCTTTTTCTTTGAGAATCCAACCTCTGCAAACTACAGACCATACAACCTGATACCAAAAGGCCAATCACCAAGAACACAGCAACACCAGAAAGCAGATCTCTAACTAAAACAACACAAAAATGCTTGATTTCAACCTGCAGGAACACAAGAATTTTTTATTTTTTTTTAAAAAAGGAACAAAGTATATCTCAAGCAAACCCTAATCTCACGCAAACATAGAATTACTCCATTTAAACTTACAACCAAGCTCAAAACACTTAACAAAATCACCAATTAAGCACTAATTTTCAGAAATTCCAATGAAGTAGAAAACAATTCTCCTCTAAAAAGAAGGAAAACGAAAACTAACTAAATCGCAGAAAGATTTCATTAACGTAAACAACTCAACTCAAATCAAGAAAAAAATACAAAATTGCGCAAAAAAAAAAGTAGAGTTTGACTTACAGAGACAAGGACAAAGCCAACAAATAAACCACCTGGAACCAAAATCAACCACCATTATCAAGCTCGACGGAGCTTTTAACGAACAAAGCAATTAAATAGTTCAAAACAATAAATCAAATCTCAGGTCATGAATATTGAGGAATTTTACAAATTGTTTTATAAAAATTAACGAATTAATTTAATTTGCAGTAAAACCGAGCTTCACTGGTGTACGAAACAGGTAGACAAAAAGGATATGCTGCGACGGAAGAGGAGAGATATCGGGGAGTGGGGAGTGGAGTACAAGGTTGCTGACCTGGATGAAATGGAGGCGTGGAATGTTCCAGAATGCCATGTCTGATAGATATTTATACGTGGTTTGATCTTAGCGGGTGATGGGCGTGCTGACTTGGACAAAATCAAAAGCCGTGAGCTCAAGGGGTTGTAAGCGCCTCTTGGAGATTTCGGCCGGGACACGTGGCGATTCCGGAGGATGGGATGTCTTTTTTATCGTTTTAACGGACGTTAAGTGGGTACCCTCTGGTTTGACTTTAAAATAAACGTCTGTTATGACGGCGTTATTTTTTGTCGAATGGCGACATTGTCCCGCCATACGGATGCGTGATTAGGTAGCTTGTCATAAAAATAACTGCCAAGTGCCAACTGTAGAAATGCCAAGTGATAAGAACAAACGACCGGTAGCCGACGTGTCCATTGGCGGCACACAACGACGGTCGTTTTGAGCCAAATGACGGACTGACACGTATAGAGGCGCCACCCACATACAACCAACGGTCATGAATTAATTCTCTCTGAATATAACCGAATGACATGCCGCGCGTCTACACTGTTGAAGAGCCATGGCGATTTCTCTCTCCGGCATTGTTCCGTTGCCGAAGCCTCTGCAACAGGAATTACAAGCCAATCACGGTTTGACACGTGTGTTTTCAAGGTGCTCCCCAAAACCCGATAGCAACTATCACATTCTCTCCATGGCGAAGACGATTTACGGCGTTTGCAATCTCAGAATCCCCGGGTGAGTATTTTGTTGCTCAAATGGATATTACGATGAATACTACGTCGTTTCGGAGAAATTGAATCTAATTTTTGATTATGTTTAGCAACTAAAACTGCTGATGTTGGGAATGACGGGGGATGTATTGGAGACGGTGAAGGTGTATGATTTGAATGGAAATGGAGTTCCGATTTCTGATTTGTGGAAAGACCGGAGAGCGGTCGTAGCCTTTGCTCGGCATTTCGGGTTAGCATCGCATTTATTACTGGATTTGTGTTGAAATTATAAGGTGAAACTGAATTATCAGTTATTTATTGATGACTTTCTTTCAATTTCTTGTTTTTCAGATGTGTGCTTTGTCGAAGACGAGCTGATTATCTTGCCAGTAAGAAGGTGAATGAACGATTGATCTTACTTAGTTGTTTAGAGTTTTCAATTGCTGAGCCTTCACTTCA
Organism: Flueggea neowawraea; assembly: GCA_948243855.1. NCBI lineage: Eukaryota > Viridiplantae > Streptophyta > Magnoliopsida > Malpighiales > Phyllanthaceae > Flueggea > Flueggea neowawraea. The sequence continues at coordinate 4,373 of CAODLS010308744.1, forward strand.
TCTTAGTAAATTGGCTTTTAGGAAGAATCGAATCTTTGGCTCTTTAGCATTGGTATGGGTTTTAGATGAGTTTAGCCGTCAACACTACTCCTTTAATAACCGAGTTTTTAATTGAGTTAGTAGGGCTCTAAAAGTTTTAAATTTTGAGCTTGGCACTTTACTAAACGAGTTGTGCTGAGTGTGGCTTTTGTGCGTCAGTAGGACGTTATGAATATGGATTTGGATTGATAATGACATTGCCCTAATATGTCAATAGGACGTGATGGATGCATCAGGAGTGGCTCTTGTTTTGATTGGACCTGGTACTGTTGATCAGGTATGCTTTTGCTGAAAGAAAAAAAAAATGTTCAGTGTGTGTGTGTGTGGTGTTGCATGACTCCATCTCCGACCCATGGAGTAAGCAATGCCTATGGTAATGTGCTAATATATTCTTTAGGATCTCTGTGCATTCCTTTTCAAGTTCCCAATATTGATTTGAAAATAGACATTGTTTTCTTGCCGGACCATATTGTCTTGCGAGAGAGTGCTCAAATTTGAGATAGTTATGAACTCCTTTTTACTTTTTGCACAATGCTCTACCTAATTACCAATGTTTTCGATTGTGCTTTTTTTCTCCCTTGAAAATTTACTACGTCATGGAATTTAGACATTTGAATGTTTTTTGATAGGGAGACATTTACATGTTATAATCATCATTTATGACTTTATGCAGGCAAAAACATTTGCTGAACAGACTAAATTTAAAGGAGGTATGTGAAAACTGAATCAATTAATTGCATTTGTGTGCTTTTACATTTATTCAAATGACGTGTTCAATATATATATATATATATATATATATATATATATATATGTGTGTGTGTGTGTGTGTGTGTGTGTGTTGAACATAGATCTTTCCCTGTAATAGATATCAAAATAGATACACCTATGTATAATACTATCATGATGAAATAAAAAGTTTTTTTTATCTATCCTGCCTCTCTTATAGGTAAAACCAACAATCAAACACTCTCATGCCGATTATCTCTACACTTAGGAGTAGAAAACGAAATATTGTTAAAGGAGTTGCATGGCAGTTACCTATGGTGACATAGGTTGGAGTTGGGATGCTCGTTAAAAGGCTCGTAGCATGACCCGTCAAACCGGATGAAAGGTATGAAGGTGCTTTGTATTTGTTGTTGTTTTAATTATATGAAGTGGTATGGAAGGATATCTAGGATTCAAATTCATGAAAAATTGATGTTTTTAATTAAGATTAAACAAACATTAGAGTTAATTAGAAATAGTTCATTTGATACTAGAACAACTGATACCATTTTTTGGGGCGGAATTTAAATTATATGTTTCAATTAATCTACTTCCCCAAGGTTCGAGTATTTTTGCAAAAAATAAAGGCAAGTAACGTGTTGTATCTAAAACTTGATTAAAAATATGATAGTAATAATCTTGAAATACACAAATATATTTTTCGATTTCATAAATATCGCATAATTGTAATCTCATCAATGTTGTTGAGTATTTTGTAATAATTGCAAGATCTTTTAAATATTTCCCTACTCCATGAAATTCTAATCTTATCGTTTCTACAGCTTTTGTTATCAAATTAGAAACTTCATCTGTTACATTAACTATTTCTTGCTTAGTAGCACTATCTATATTACTCCAGAATCTTGTAACACTATTTACTAAAGTTTTTTCTAAAAAAAGATAAAGTTGTTTCAAAATTCATTTTATTTATCGAGACTGTAATTATAAGAGTTGTTTCTCATTTATCAATTGTTTCTTCTACATTATTAACACAATCTAAGTCTAAATAAATTCCAAATAAATTTATCGAATCATTTTTGATCTTTTCATATGGTGTATACATATTCGGTTGTTTACCCTTATACATTAATCCAGCATAACCACTTATTGGTTTATCAAATTCTGTTGTTCGTAGTACTTCTTGTCTACTGCTACTGGGAATATCTGTTATGTTAGGATTTTTTTCTTTTATCTCTGGTTTAATATTAACAAAATTATCATTACTAATTTCTATATCTCCAATTTTAGTTATTAAACCATCTAATTCTAATTATTATCCGTACTAGCCTCTGACTCACTTTTAGCCATGTTATCCTAATTTTTTTAAGTGTGAAATTAAGTCTTTTGGCCTTTTTGATTCTTCTATCACTACTCTTTTTCCTTTATCTAACAAATTTTTATTCAATTCATCTGAAGTTTTTTCCATTATCCTTAATAGACAAATAATTTTATTACCAAAAACAATTATCGTTTTTTGGATTTCAATTAAGCGTTTATCTATTTTTAATGAATTCTCATCTTCAGTCAATACCTTATAGTGTTTCCATTTATGGAGAATTATACTACCAATCACTATCATCAAATTTAAAGTAATTATCTGTAATTATCTGATCCCAACTTAACCAATCTGACCAAACTATTTTACTAAACATAAAATCTTCATCCGATATGTATTCATCCCATAATTCAAAATCTTCAATAAAATTATCATATATTTCACTTAACAAAATCGTAATTATCCAAATAACAATCCATTTGGTTGGCTCTGATACCATTTTTGGGGCGGAATTTAAAAATAATCAATATACAGTAAAACATAGTGAATTATATCAAGCTTGCTCGTATAATAGCAGGACTTATTATATCAAAAGTAGTTGCTACAGGAAAATCTAACATAAAATTGAAATAATCTAAAACATTGATAATAGCATAATATTGTTGATTATCTTGAGGGAGCGTAACTATTATGCCATAAAATAAATCTGGAATAGAAACAGCCATTTTATTAACTATTATCTAAATCTTCGTATCCAGTTCTTTCAACTATTGTTCTAGCATCAAATGAACTATTTCTAATTAACTCTAATGTTTGTTTAGTCTTAATTAAAATTATCATTTTTCTAGCATAATTGGGTGATCTAAATTCTCTGTTATTCTCTCTTTTGGCATTAATCTATCCTGCAACTTCATTTATAATCTCATTCATATTTTCCTTAGAGGTCATATCTAGATGAACTAAATAGCAACCAAAATTTTCAACAACGTTATTCATGAATCTGAATCCTAGATATCCATCCATACCACTTTACATAATTAAAACCAACAATCAAACACTCTCATACAATATATATATATATATGCCAAGCAAAAATCATTTTACAGAGAATATTTATATACCTTATATAAATATTCAATACCAGAAACAAAGTTGATTTGCAAAAAATAATTATACACCATATATAATTATTATTTATCAGAAACGAAAACCAAACAAGCCATTAGTTATCCCATTTTCAGAGAAATGTCAGGCACAACAAAAACATAGAATTTAGAAGACACAGCTTATGTGTTTGAAGCTGTCATTTCACTTACCTGGTATATGATGGTAAGGATCCAGTCAAACAATACTAGTAGGTGGCTGATCGTGCTAATAGGTACAAAAAGCTGAAACAGAGGTACTGTGACAATACCGGATGCATGATATGCAAATACAGATGATGACCCTCGAAGTCACTGAAATCTATCTCGGATGAGAATCTATCACTTTCTACCCAAAATAAAAAATCTACATAAAATTACAGTTTTGTGCCCAGCCGATATAAAATTACATTTTAGTCCTCAAACTTTCAAAATTTGCAAATCAATCCTCAAAATATTTTAAAATTACCAACTAGTCCTCCAAGTAATTAGAATTCAAATAAGTCCCCTAACTCTCAAAATTTTCCAAAATGCGAAAAATACGTCTTTGGTCCTTAAGACCATGACTTACTTGAGTAAACCGAAGTGCTTACTCGAGTAAGTCCCATTCTCAGAATTTCCCAAATTCTTCTAACTCTGATTTAACCAATCAAAATTGTTACCAATCACCCACATTGCCTCTAATCAACCTCCTAAACTCGAATCTATGATCGAATCCATCAACACAACTCAAAATCACTTAAAATCTACCAACAACGAAATTATTCAACCCCATTTATGAACATCATTGATTCTTATGATTCCAAGCATAATCTAAGTGATTCTAGACTCCCAATGGCATGATCTAACAAACTCCAACAACCATTCCAATAGAAACATCACGAAATCAAACCTATGAACATTTTTACTCCAAACCCTAATATGAACAATCTTGCAAAATAAGGAAAAGAGAGGTGTAAAAGTTTAATATTACCTCAATAGACACCTAGGAAGGATGGGCTACCACCAGAAATGATTTCTGGACTGATTGTGAGTGATTTGAGTGATAAAAGAGAGAGTGAGGCCAAAAGGATCGAGTGGGGGTATATATTAACCACTGTCCACAACGACGTTGCACTAAGCCATTTCCATGGCTTCCTTGAGTAAGAGGAAGGCTTACTCGAGTTAAAACTAGCTTTGTAATATCCTGAATTTTTTTATAAATTTATTATGGAAATTTTCCCAATTAATTTGGAAAATAATATGTAACATTTGGTATTTTTGGATTAATTTTTGATAATTTTTTTAATTATTTTGGAAAATAATTTTATGTGGGAAAATTAATTTTTTGTGTTTTAAATGTTAATGGGGTGATTAATGAAGTTTTGAAGTGGTTAGAGTTGATTAATTAAGTAAAAATTGGTGAAAATTTGAAATTTAAATTGGATTAGAAAGCAGAAAGGGCGACAGGTCGTTCAGATATGTACATCATGCTACATGTCGTCTAAAACTGTTTACGCTATCGTCCGTTCCCATTTGATGTCGTTCGTACGTTGTCGAGTGTTAGAAACGATGCGTCGTCCCAGCTGGTTTCTCCTGTCGTTCTTCGGCTACGCATGTCGTCCATTTGGTGTTGCTGTGAAATTCTTTGAAAACGCCGTCATGTCTTGTGTCTGGCTTTCGTTCAAATCACCGCCCAGCACTGCCAACTTTTCTGATTTTCCTCAGACTTTCACGTCAATTTCCACCGCTCATACAACTCATTTTCTTTTATTTTCTTCTTCATTTCTTCACTCCAACATGTCCTCTTCAGTTCCTCTCCATTGTTGTGCTTCATTTCCTTTAGATAAGGTAAGGAATTTTAACTCAATTCTCCTTCGTTTTTTGTCACAAAATAGCATATTTTTTTATTCATTTTCAGTGGTTGTTCATAACTGTTGGAGAACGTTTTGGTTTCGATTTGGCTTAGTTTCTAGATGATTTTTAGAGCTATTTTAGTTGGTTTTTGGTGGATTTAAGTAGTTAAACAAGGAATAAGTTGAAAAGGGACGGCTTGGGTTGGTTTATTCAAATGAGTTTGATAAATTTGAGTTTGAGAGACTGTTTTGAATAACTGGGAATTTCTGGAAGGATTTAGAAATAAGTTCATCATTTCTGGGTGGTAGAAGAACAAAAGAAAAGTGTTTTGGTTGGATGAAAGTTGAAGGATTACGGGTTTAAATTGTGTAAGGGACATTTTGATGTTGTTATGAATGAAAGGGACTGAAAATGAAATTTGACACAATTTTGGATATTTTGTTAGGGATTGGATGTGATCTTTTGCATTTTCATTCAATTGTAAATTTTAGGAAGTGTTACTAAATTTGTAATTTTTAAGAAATTATGATTAAATTGTAATTTTTAGAAAATTAGAGGATTAAATTGTAAATTTAAATTACTTGAAGGACTTAGTTATAAATTCTAAAAGTTTGGGGACTAGGTCATAATTTGCCAAGTCTCAGGGGATTAAAACCTAATTTTACATTGGTCAGGGACCAAATAGTATTTTTACGTTGATTTTGAATTTTGGATTAAGAATGATAGAATATCATTCGAAATAGTTTTTTGTGGATCTTTTGAGGGGCCGAGTTTGCATTTACATTGCATAGCATTTAGTATAGCCACAATATAACATTTCGATTTATTTCTAATATATATCTGTTTGATATATATATTTGTTCAGCTTTGTATCCTGGTCAGCGAGATTAGCCGTCTACCTATGGCACGTGTTTGAGCCATTTAACTTGGATTTTCAGGTGAGTGAAATGACAACTTCAGACACATAGGCTATGTCTTCTAACTTATATGTGTTTTTGTTGTGCTATGATCATAGCATGTAATCTGAATAATTAAAGGATTGAAAATTTCTAAAATCCGACCTATGTGAAAACTTTGTTGTGGAAACATAGTTTCTTTGGAAATTTTGATGGTTTTGAAATAATATCATGTTTGATATTTATTACGATTTTGGATTTTAATATATTCTCTGTAGAGGATACTTTGCACAGTACTTGAAACATTTTGATAAAAAAATGTTTTGAGAATGATTTGATATATTTGAAGAATATTTCTTTTAAATTTGAGTATAATTTTCGGGATTAATATTCCACTTGTTTGTATGTGTATATTTGAGTATTTTCAAATACAAGTATTCTGATTTATAAGAAGGAAGAATATTTTTCAAAAAAAGAATATTCTATTGAGTTCGTATTCGTATGAAATAAAGGTTGTTTATTTCATTTTGGCTATTGATTTGTGAAATCAGCTATTGTGTGATTTGATAGTGGTGTAACCACTAATATGTATTTGAAATTGCGAATACATTTTCGGTAAAATTATGATTTAATTATGATGACTTGGGACAACTCAGTTACAAGGGTAAATCGTGACCTTTGGTACCAATGCATTGAGAACTCCTAGCTACTAGAGATGTCGGTAGTCATGTGCCTCGGCCCGACACATGATGTGATATTGATTAGTGGTAGAGTCCACGTATTTTGACTAGTGGTGGAGACCACATAAGATCTCTTGGCGGAGTCCACATTGACTATGATAGTAGTCCCACGTTAAATTGGTTTTGGTATGATAAGATTTGAAACCAAATATCTCAATATTTGCGTCATACGATTTGAAATCGAAGTGTTGATATTTGAGTTATTTGATTTGCAACTGGGTGTTTTGATATTTGTGTTATGAGATTTGAAGCCAAATATTTCGATATTTGCATTATACAACTTGAAAATATATGTTTTGGATTTGCGTTCTATGATTTGCAAATAAACATCTTCGTACAAATGTCATTTGTTATTTTCCTTAGTTGCGAACGATTTCAAAATGAATTTTGAAACTACTACTTTGTACTTGGCGTGTATACATATATACACTTATATCCGCATGTAATATTTTCAAACTGTTTTCAAAACGGTTTGCGTGAGACCCGGTGCCACTCTGGAGTGTCGTTTCGTCACTAGGGTTCTTACCCCTTTCTTTTTTGTCTATTTTCCTGTATTCTTACTTGCAGGTAATTTTGGTTGATTGCAATCTATCGGCATTTAGCGCCCGGTGAGGCATTTTGCAGTTGCAGTCAGTGCCATTTTGCTCGGACACAGTTATTATTATTTGTTAGTTGCTCCACATCGGTTTACTTGTGGGTGTATATGTTGTAGTGCTATTTGATATTTAACATGATTTATTATTTATAAAATATCTTTATTATTATTAAAGCTTATGTTTTTAAGTAAGTTTGGATTTCTACTTATTAACCTTTTATAAATGGGTTTAATATGGTTAGAAATAAATTCGTTAATTTATATTCTTTGAGGCTTGTGCAAGATGGGACGGACTTCCATAGACGGTTCACCTCGTACGCTGGTCTCGGCCGATTTTGGGTCGTGACAAGCTTACTCGAGTAACAGCTTTGTTAACTCAAGTTCAATTACCCAGAAAAAATGACCGCTGAAGCATGGCTTACTCGAGTAATCTATACCCCCACTTTACTCAACGATGGTTCAATTTACTCGAGTAACACCTTAATGCTTACTCGAGTAATCCCACTAAAAACCATTAATCACCCACTCAACACTCCAACATCCATGATCAAACCGTCACCGAGCGGAAAGTTACAGAGGGTCCTATCAGAATCCGACGGGTAATTAAAAAAAGAAACACAAATTGGATTTATTTAATTTGTGAAGCCAAATCATGCAAACTTTTTCATTCACAGCTTTAAAATATCAGACACCGCAACATCTCAATATAAATTATTTACATCATCACAAAAGCCAATTGAACAGTATCCCCTAATTGTAAGATATTTTAAAATCAGCAATAATAAGACCTTCGTGTAGCAAAGAATAAACACACACACAAAAGGGTCCAACTCTTTTAGGGTATTTATGATTTTATGAACTAAGAAACTTATTACTTTAGCCCTACTAAGGAAACAACAAATCCTAACCAAGTTAATTCCTAATGTTGACGATTTATCAAATAAGTTATTAGTCTAGCTCTCTATTTTTGTTGTTTTGAGGTCTGAAAACTGCAACCCAAAGAGAAAATTACAAGAATCAATTATATTCAACAGTGACAATCATTTTCTTCGCATTCAATTTCCTCTAATTCCTACCAAGCTTCCATATTCCAAATAAATACAACAATCCATTTAAAAATAATACGCATTTCTCAAGGAATTTCAAAACCAAAACATCATACTAACTACAATAAAATTCTTCATTTTTTCCCATGAATCTAAATTCCAATCAACGCTAATTTTAGGGTCATTGTTTAGGGTTGACATAAATCACATTTTCCAAATTCACTTCACTATAAAAATGTAATAACTTGAATTTTTGACAAATTTTGGGTAAATTTTCCATTGAAATTTTCTTTCGAATTAATTATTTTTGAAGGATTAATTTTAATTTAAAATATCATTAAATTAATTAATGATATTTTTGGAGTGTTAAATTTTTCTTGGTGTTAATATAATTTTTGAAGTATAATGGGTAATTAAATTGAGTGAAAATTGGTTGGAATTGAAAAAAAGAAAGAAATGGAAGAAAAGAAAATCAGAAATGGACTACAGGTCGTCTGCCCGTGGGTCCAAACGGCGTGTCGTTCGGGCGTGTATGCACAGTCGTCCGCGTGAAGGAAAGAAATACGTGTCGTTCAAATCGAAGAAGAAACAACTTGTCGTTTGTGTTGATAGACGACATGTCGTTACGTCTGAAGAGGAAAACGACGCGTCATTCGCGTCGATAGAAGCTCGGTCGTTCGTTAGAGATGAAAACGACGTGTCGTTTGAGTCGCCAGATGACCGGTCGTTCGTGTCCACAGTAACCGAATTCTCATTAAACAAAACGACGTCGTTTTGACAAGCAAAAACGACGCTGTTTTGATTCGAACTGGGCAGCCCAGTTTTTCCTTTTCTTTCTTCTTCTTCTTCGTTCCTTTCTTCTTTCTTCACCGAAACACTCCCTCTCTCGTCTCTCTTTTTCACGATCTGACTCTCTCTCCCTCTCGCCTCTCTCTCTTCCTCGTCGACCGGACAAGCCACCGGAGGTAATCTCTCTCTCCTCTTTTCTTTGGTCATTTCTTTTGCGTTTTTGGGGGGGAGTTGACGAATTGATTTTTGATTTTTGGAGAGATTTTAGGATGGTTTTCGGATGGATTTTTATGGGGTTTTGATGGGGAGAGTTGATAGAACATGAATCTAGGTTGAAAATGGATGAATTGATGATTTTTTATAAAAGGGTAATTTGGTCCGAATTTGGTTTGGATCGTTTGGCTCGATTTTTGGATGAACCGAGGGTAGATTCGGACTCCTAGGATGATTTTGAGTTGAATGGAATGGTTGAAAACATTGGGTTATGCTTGGCCCGGGATTAGGGACCATTTAGCGTGCTTTTGTAACGAAAGGACTAGAAGTGGAATTTGCCATATTTTGAATATTTGGAGGACTGAAACTAATATTTGACATTTAGGGACTGAATTGAATTTTGCATAGTAGCAGAATTGTAATTTTGAAAAATTTGGGGTAAAATGGTAATTTTAGAAAATTGAGAGATTAAATATTAATTTTAAATTAATTAGAGAATTAATTTAAAAATTCTGAAAGGTTTGGAGACTAAGATTGAATTTTCTGATGTTTTGGGAATTAAATAGTAATTTTGAAAAATTCGAGAATTGATCTATAATTTTACACCGAAGTGTAATAATTAGATAATTATGTTAGACTTTGGGCCAAATTAATTTTCGGGATTTTTAGCGTGGGTTGCATATGTATTTGCACGTATTTCGATACAATCACGGTACCATGTCTAATTTGTGAATGTATGGTTTGTTTCCAGCTCTGCATGGTTTCTGAGGAGACCATTATTTTACCAGTGGACCGTGCTTTGGGATTATTGCTCAGAGTCCATGTGAGTGTGGTAGCACTTTAGACACGTGGGCTGTGTCCCCTAAAATTTGTATATGTTTTTGTTGTGTTGGAACTTGGCATGAAATTGAATTAATAAAGGATAGAAAATCCTAAAATATGATGTGTGTGATAACTTGGTTATGAAAACCAGTGTTGAAACTTATAATGTTTCTGAAAAATAAATATTAAGTTTTTAATATTTATTTATGTTGATATCTGCAATGAATGTTTTGGGTTTTT
>CAODLS010308774.1:0-19297 GCA_948243855.1 Flueggea neowawraea
TATTCATGGAGTTTTATCTTCATAAAACAGATAATATTTCATAGAAATGAAATGCCTCTTTATTAAATAATTGAATGACAATGCACATTAATGATTGGACTAGGGCACAATTCTAACAGAACAAAGATCAAAGCCTATAGAATAAGCCACGACACACGTTGATAGATGAATACGCATGTAGAACGTGGACAAGTCACATAGATGCCAATCAAGTCAAGGTAGTGGCTACTGGAGTTCTTGCAAGGAACGTAGAATTGCTATCAATCCACACATAAATCATTTGGAACAAAGTATAATGCACGTAGATGATGTACAATGCACGTTGTTGAAGGTAACGTCAATTAAAACAGAAGTCATCTCTTTCTCACAACGGCTACTTCGAGGCTCCAATGGCTATATCTTTAAGAGTGACTAAAAATAGACGTCCCAAAGTAGAAAGAAGATTAGAGAGTCATTTTCTATACATTTCTATTATGGTTTCTCTTACTTCTGTCTTTTTAACCCATTTGAACTATTTACTTACAAACATAATTGGGTTTGAGCTTAGCTTTAAATCTGTGTTTTGGTAACACACAATTGTAACAGTCAAAGTATTTGATTGAGGGTAGATAGATTTGTTGTAAACCTATAAAAAACAACATTGTAGGCTTTAGAGGTTTGAGCCGTAATTATCCTTGTTGGCATTGGAGTTATTGATCCGGAATCAACCTTGTTGGCCTTGGAGGTGTTGATCCGGAATAAACCTTATGTATTGGCATTGTTGAATTGAGCCGTAATCAATCACCATTATAGTGGAAATCCTAAGTGGTGAGACTTAGGTAGTGAACGTAGGCATCGAGTCGGCCGAACCACTCTAAATCTTGGTGTTGATTTTTCTCATACGTTTAAAGTCGCTTCTGGTCTATAAACACTATCCAATGCATACACCAAAATTCTCTAACAATAGAGAGATGGAACAGACTGAAGAGAGGAACTGAGGAGGAGGAGGAGGAGGAGGAGAACGATCGAGAAGAGAGGAGAGAGGAGGGGGAGACAACATGGTTAAGGAGAAGAAAGCCTAGAGGAGAGAGAGAAATAATCAACTTTATATATTTGTGCATTTTAGAAATCAAAGTCCCGCTTTAAGCATTTGATAAAATTTCAATAAACCAAGGACACACTAGAAATCATAATGTTAAAAGTAAACTCCGGAGTTAATTACCTTTCTTTTTAACAAGGAGGGAATTTTTACAAATAAAAAAAAAAGATACAAATTCATTGGTTTTTAACATGGTTCAATCGATGGAACCACTAGTTCCAATGGTTTTTTTGGAGATGCACCGCCGGTTTTGAACAGCTGGGAATCGGCAGTTCAACGGTTTTACTACCCCTGAACTGAAACCAGCCCGTGAACACGGTTCACGGTTATGAGCTATTTTGGTTTTGACTGGTCCATTTATGCGATTCTGATTCACTTTGGCCATGTTTGTGTAGATCCATATTGGGTCGGATAGGCTTATGGTCTAGGTTTTTTGAAGTGGTAATTATGTGGTTCACCAACAAAATTTTGCAATATTTATTTTGTATGAGCCTTTTTTTCTTATTACAGATACACTTTCCAATATTTGGTCAACACAGGCGTCACTTTTCGAATTTACGAACAAATTATTTATTCCTTAAGGACATGTATGTTGTATATATATATATATTTTGTTTATATATTGTTTAAATATTATTATATATTATTGATATCTTGTTATATGTTGTACATATGTATTTTGTATGTTCAAAATAATAAATAAATTTTTTGATTTTTTATATATTGTTGATTTATTGTTGATACCTTGTTTATTTGTTGTTTTCAACATATAAAAAACATATAAAATTCATATAAACAATATATATGTTGTTTATGTGTTGTTTATATGTTGTTTACATATTAAAAATAATATATAAATAAATCTGTAATTTATATATTGTTGATTTGTAGTTTATATATTGTTTATATGTTGTTGATATATTATTTATTTGTTGTTTATAAGTTGTTGATTTGTTGTTTATATCTTATTTATATAAACAATATTCATGTTTAAAAACAAGAAACATATAAACAAGCCCAAAATGATCAGATTTTAAACAAATTCTAAAGAAATTTTAAATAAGAAACAACATATAAACAAATTTTAAACAAGAAACACCTTATAAATCCATAAAAGCAACATATAAAAATGTTTTAAACAAGAAACAATATATAAAATCTATATAAACAAGTTTTAAATAAGAAATAATATATAAACAAATTTTAAACAAGTCTGAATAATGAACATATTTTAAACAAATTTTAAGGGATTTCGTAAAAATGTAACTAATAAACTTGTGGGCGTACGTAATTTTAAATTTTTTTCCAAAATATTAAAAGTGGGCCGCATGAATCCGTAAAATATAATTTTGGGCTCCGCGAATTTGTAAACGACCCTTTTTCAAACCTGACCTCATGACTTGACCAATTGTTATGGGCTCTTTAAACCCATTATTGTATTAATGTACTTACTTGGAGGAAATTACGGCCTAGGTACCTCTTATAATACAAAATTTCTCTATACACCTGCATATTACACTTTTTTTTTCTCAATTGCATCCCGTTTCACTTCCTATATGCCACTGCTTCATTTTCCATATGCGGTACATACCTTTCAAAGTTCGGCCAAATGTTGATAGCCCAACCTTATGTATTTTATTTTATTTTTGTTTAATGATTTTTCCTTCATTTCATCCTAGACAAATAATCTAATCTTTTATGCCAATTCTAGTTAACTTGAATTATTCTCTATTAACTTTGTTAGCCCCAATGTTTTTATTTAATAGTAGACTTTGATGATTACAAAACTAAAAGAATAATTGAGCAGTGTTGGAGTATTTTTGGTTGCCTTGATTTAATTGAGAGAGTGGAGGAGAAATAACACAAAGATTTATAATAGTTTGGTTAAACGTGCCTACGTCTACTACCTTAATTCCTCACTTAGGATTTTTTTTAACACAAAGAATAATTGAGAGACGGTTTTGGTCGGCCGATTCCGATTTCGGTTCGGTTCCGGTTTTGACCGGTCCGGTTCGCCGGTTTCGGTTTGATTTTTACAACTCTACATGTATCTTTCCAATGGTATAAGTCTTGTTGTTAAATTCTACCTAAAAAATGTGAAATAAAATTATCAATTGAGACTACAAACTAAAACAGGGAAAACATACCTATCCCTAGTCTTTTATTCATAACTTCCCTTACATAAATCCAAATAAAGCAAGGTTTGTTGTTTTAAAACATAGATGCATATATCCCTGTTTTTTGAAAATATCACATTCTAATTCAACATATAAAAGTCTCCGTATTTTTGAGAACAAAACCTATAGTCAAATGTTATTCAGTAAAACATTCAGTCTGACCAACCTGAGTTAAACAAGTATAACTCAACACACGTGTAGAACTAAGCTGAGCCATTTTACAGAGAGTCACAATACAGGCGGGTATACAAGTTTCATGTATACAAAATGGGACCCATAAATTAGTGTTTTATCTCATTTACGTTTATACAACGTATTTCTCTTTTAAGTCCTATTTCAACATTTATTATCCTTTTCGTTCTAAGTCATTTATTTGATGAGTTTTAATTCCATTCCTTTTGTATCATATCTAAATCCATATTAGCATATATTACAAAGAATATTTCAACTCTAATCGTAAGTGTAGCACTATATTTTTAATCTACTCGTATCACAACTACCCGATTGTATCTAACTTTTATTCTCTAACTAATCCCCTAAACGTTTATCTTTGCATATCCAATTATAACTATGAATAATAAATTCTATATGAAAATGCTTATGCAATGCATATACCAATAAATGTACACTATGCATGGTTATTTAGGGTTGGGGTGTCACATTCTCCCCTCCTTTAAAGAATTTCGTCCACGAAATTCAATACATGGTTTCTCAAATAGTTGAGGGTATCGACGTCTCATGTTCTCTTCTATTTCCCAAGTAGCTTCTTCTCTTGAGTGATGTCTCCATAAAACTTTTACTAAAGAAATTTCTCGATTCCTTAACTGTTTTGTCTTGTGGCCAATAATCTCTATTGGTTCTTCAACATATGTAAAATTCTTATCAACTTCAATTGGTTGATCACTCAACATATGAGTAGGGCCTGATATGTACCTCCTAAGCATACTCACGTGAAACACATTATGGATTTGAGACAATTCTTGAGGCAATGTTAATCTATATGCTAGCGAACTGATTAATTCCAGTATCTCATATGGACCAATATAACGAGGAGTCAATTTACCCTTCTGCCTGAACCGAATTACTCCTTTCTAAGGAAAAACACAAAGGAAAACTTTTTCACCAATATTGTACTCCTTCTCTCTTCGATGTTGATCTGCATAACTCTTTTGCCTGTCCGGAACTGCCTTAAGTCGACCTTTCATTATGCTTACTTTGTCAACTATTTCTAGAACTAATTCAGGTCCTTTGAGAATCCTCAAACCTACATCATCCCAGAATATCGGATTTCTACACTTTCTTCCTTATAATGCTTCATAAGATGCCATCCCGATGCTACTATGGTGGTGTTTATTATAAGCATGAGATATAATTGTCTCATGAACCCTGGAATTCAAGTACACAAGCTCGCATCATATATTCTAATGGATGGATTGTCCTTTTTGATTGTCCATTTGTCTGAGGGTGGAAAGCTGTACTAAAACTTAATTTAGTTCCCAAAGCTGCTTGTAAACTTTTTCATAACTGAGAAGTGAATCGTGGATCTCTATCCAATACAATAGATAAAGGAACACCATGCAACCTTACGATCTCATCAATGTATTTCCCAACCAATTGTTCAAGTGTAAAACCCTATTTAATAGGAAGAAAATGTGCTGATTTTGTAAGTTGGTTTGCGATTACCAAACTGTATCATTTTTTCTTGACGTCTTAGGCAATCCTATGACAAAATCCATCGTAATCCTTTCCCATTTCCAGTATGGTATAGGTAAAAGTTGAATTTTACCTGTGGGGGCTTGGTGCTCAACTTTAATATGTTGACAAACCAAACATTTTGAAACAAATTCAGCTACATCATTTTTCATCCTTGGCCACGAATAATGTGCTCGCAATGAATGATACATTTTCGTTGCTCTAGGATGCATTACATATTCTGCATTATGTGCCTCATCTAAAATCTCTTTTCATAATCCAACAATATTTGGAGCGCATAATCTACCGTTTAATATCAACGTATCATCTGTGAGTGCGAAAGTAGTATCCTTCCTTCCTTAACCTTCTCAATAATAGCTAATAATGTCTGATATCGAGGCTGTGCTTCTTTAATTCTTTCTTTTAAAACAGGCTGAATTGTTAAGGCTGTAAATAAAGCTCCAGAAGTATCTATGCTCAAATCAACATTTAAATTCTTCAAATAAACCAAAGTGGGTAAATAAGATACCTGAAGACATGCTGAACTACTAGTAGATTTCCTGCTCAAAGCATCGACCACCACATTTGCCTTTCCTGGATGATACTTAATTGTGCAATCATAATCTTTCAACAATTCTAACCATCTTCGTTGTCGCAAATTTAATTTCTTTTGTGTCATCAAGTATTTGGTTAGTGAAAAATTGGAAAGTTTATCCGTATAGATAATGTCGCCAGATCTTTAGTGCAAAAACCACAATTGCAAGTTCCAGATCATGTACTGGGTAGGACAACACATGTGGTCTCAACTATCATGAAGCCTAAGCAATCACTTTTCCATATTGCATTAATACACAACCAAGACCTTGATGGGATCACTATATACCACGAAAGCATCCGAACTAGAAGGTGTCACTAACACTGGAGTTGACGTCAAACACTGCTTTAACTCATTAAAAATCTGCTGACATGCATCAAACCACTAGAAAGGAACATTCTTCCTTAACAATTTGGTTAGTGGTGCTGCTATAATAGAAAATGCCTCAATGAATCAATGGTAATATCCGGCCATACCAAGAAAACTTCAAATTTTTGAAACATTCTTTGGTGTATGCTATTTAATAACTACTTCAAATTTCTTTGGATCAACTTCAATACCATGTCTAGAAACCACGTGCCCTAAGAAAACAACATGATCCAATCGTGACTCACAATTGCTGAGCTTAACATACATATGTTTTTCCCTCAAAATTTGCAATACAATTCGCAAATGTTGTTCATGCTCATCTCGACTCTTAGAATAAATCAGGATATCATCAATAAACACAATAACAAACTGGTCAAGGTAAGTTTGAAATACCTTATTCATCAAGGCCATGAATGCTGCTGGGGCATTGGTTAGTCCGAAAGGCATCACTAGAAACTCATAATGACCATATCGTGTTCTGAATGCAGTCTTTGGAATATCATCCTTTGAAATTTTTAACTGATGGTAACTTGATCTCAGATCAATCTTGGAGAACACTTTAGCACCTTGTAACTAATCAAATAAATCATCTACTTGAGGTAACATATATTTATTCTTTACAGTCACTAGGTTGAGTTGTCGATAATCAATACACAACCGTAAAGTTCCATCTTTCCTTTTCACAAATAATATAGGAGCACCCTATAGTGATGCACTCGGTTTGATGTAGCCCTTGTCAAGTAATTCTTGGAGTTGCTTCTTTAATTCTTCCAATTCCACCCAGGCAAATCATCTGGCCATACATCATAAAATTCTTGAACCATTGGAATTGTTTCAACTTGGCCCTGAATAGCTATAGTATCCACAACGTGTGTAATACCCCGTCGAATTCCGATACAGTTATCTACGGCTTTCGGTTATGCCCGAGTCGATCTTGATAGATTGGAGTGTCGAATGGGTGACTTATGATGTTGAGATGTGTTACTCAAGTAAGATTTTTTTGTGTTACTCGAGTGATATTAACCATGGTTACTCGAGTAAGTCGCTCGACCTTACCCGAGTGATATGAGGCTTGTGTTACTCGAGTGAGCCACTTGGTTACTCGAGTAAGCCTTGTTTCGGGATGAACATGATGAACACCTGGGAATGCGTTACTCAAGTAACCATTTGTGATACTCGAGTGAGGGGTGTGTCACTCGAGTGAGATGACCTGTCACTCGAGTGAGATGTGCACCCAGTATGTGAAACGGTGTTGCTTTGGGCAGGGGGTCTATATATACCCCCCGACTTCTTCAAATTCATTCCATCATTTCTCACCCAAAACACTCCTATTTCGTTCCTTCCTGATTGTCTCTTGAGGTAAGATTACGTTTCTTCACCTCTCATTCTTTCATTTTCCTTCATTTTGCATGAATGTTCATTTTAAGGTTTTAAACAATTGCTTCTAGGTTTGGATGTAGGTTTTTTCTGTTAGAATGGGTGTTAAAGTTGTGATTTTGGGACTTTAGGAGTCTATTAACACATAATGTAGGCTTGGATTCACATAAATCGAAGATGTTAGTGAATGGGTTTCAAACTCATGCGTTTTCGGTTGATTTAGAGTGTTTCCGAGTTGTGTTGATGCTTTTGACTCTAGATTTGAGTTTAGGGGCTTGATTCGAGTCAATGTGGGTGTTGGGTATTGATTTCTATAGGTGAAATCGAGGTTCTGTCGAGTTGGGTATGATCTGGGTAGGGTCTTACTCGAGTAAGCAGATGACTAACTCGAGTAAACGATGAACACAGGTTACTCGAGTAAGCTCATCTGGCTTACTTGAGTAAGCTACTGTGGGTATCACTTGAGTAAGCCCTTT
Source organism: Flueggea neowawraea (assembly GCA_948243855.1). Taxonomy (NCBI): domain Eukaryota; kingdom Viridiplantae; phylum Streptophyta; class Magnoliopsida; order Malpighiales; family Phyllanthaceae; genus Flueggea; species Flueggea neowawraea. The sequence continues at coordinate 7,765 of CAODLS010308774.1, forward strand.
GGGTTACTCAAGTGAGGCTTTGTCCTGAGGGACCAAATGTGTAATTTTGCACATCTTTGTACCTATTAGTGTTGGGGGTTATTTTGAAAATTCTAACTACTTCGAGGACTAGTTAGTAATTTTAGAGTACTTTGAGGACTATTTCGAACTTAGTCAAGTCTCGGGGACTAAAATGCAATTTTATATTGGTCGGGGACCAAACTGTAATTTTATATGGACTTTGAATTTTGTGTTGTAGATGATGGTTATTCATTTGGAATAGAGTTTCAGCATCTCTGAGCGTCTGCATCTGCAAATGCATATTATTCATCCGGTACCGCCATAGTACCAACATTATTTTTTGATATATGTTATGGATGTGTCTATTCCAGGTTCCTGTTCTTGCCAGTACGACCAGTCACCTACTAGTGGTGCCTAACTGGATCCTTTGCTTCGAATTCCAGGTGAGTGAAATGACAGTTTCAGACACACAGACTGTGTCTTCCTAGTTATATAATTTTTGTTGTGTCGGGATATGATATGAAATTCGATTAATAATTATTTGGCTAATTATTAATCGGACTTATGTGGTTTGTAATAACCAATGTTTTACTCTGTTAATATATATATATATATATGTTTTTTGAAAATATGGGAATCTGTTATGCATGACTGTCTGTTATATTATGGTAAATAATATATTTTGATATGAGACACCTAGTTACGGGGTATATAACCTTTGATAAATCAATGCTCTATGAAAGCCCTAGTTACCGGGGTAATGGGTTACCCTTTTATCAGGCCAAATACATGATATGTTCTGTCTAGTCCACAATACTATTTTGTACATTCTATTCTAGTCCCATATTATGACTCTGTTATAATATATATATATATATATATATATATACTCTGATACGGGCTGGATGCATGTTGTCTACTCTGGATGCGAACATTTTGGTAAAACGTTTTCTGAAAGCTATTATATATGTAGTGTGTATGCATATTATGTCAGTACATACGTGTGCGGTATATTTTGAATGGTTTTCAAAACTGTCTTTGTGAGGCACATATGAGCAATCTGGAGTGTTATTTCCTCATTGGGTCCTGACCCCCATTTTATTTCTGTCTATCTTCTTTGAATGTCCTATAGATATATTTTGACCCACAGCATCTGTTCGGTATTCCGTCACCAGTGAGACATTATTTGCTATTCAATGAGTGCCCTCGTCCAGCTCTACTTTGTTCTTTGTTGTTAGAGTTCCATACCGGGTTTCTGTGGGGATACTGAGCTATACTTTTTTATTTTGGATACTGACTTTTACTCTAATGGTTTTACATTTATTGTGATAGTATTATATTATTATTATTATTATTTTCTTATATATCGTATTATATTAAATAAATATTTTGATAAATGATTGTATGGGTAGAATATTTGTATCTTCAGGGCTTGTGCGAGATGAGCTGGACTTCTATAGACAGTTTACCGTGTATGTCGATCACCGGCCTGACCCGGGTCGTGACAAAGGTGTTATCAGAGAGTTAGGTTTTGTATTGTCTGGGTCGGTATAGAACATAGGTATTTTTGATCGAGTCAGTTGATTTTCCTCTGTATATCCCTTGATCTCTGATATGGTACTGTGACAATCATTTACATTCTGACATCTGCATACATGTCTGTCTGTCAGTTATCTGTAGCGATGGATCTTCGCAGATTTGGTCGTGATCGACCTAGGCGAGTGTCTGACGAGCCCGTCGTTCAGTCTGCAGTGGATCTGCATGATTCATATAGCGCACCAGAGGTTACATGGCCAGTACCTCAGTAGCAGTTCCAACTTCAACAGCTTATGACCGCTCAGCTGGAGATGGTTCATCAGATGACTCAAGTTCTCAACTGTCTGAAGAGAGTTCAACTAGGTCAAGCGACTAGAGGACAGCTAGTTTCGCTAGTAGGAGTAGTACCAGTTCAGCCTGAGGTACCGCCTGTTCAGCAGCCTCAACAAGAGGAGGTTGCAGTAGTTGCTCCAGTGGTTGCACCACGGGGCAGAGAGCAGGATCTGTTGGATAGATTCATGAAGCTCAAGCCACCCAGATTTTTAGGTTGGATGGGAGAGGATCCGTATGACTTCTTCCTCGAGGTAGAGCATTATTTTGAAGCTAGAGGCATTACTGATGATGCCAGCGAGATGGTGGAGGAGCCTTGAGGCTCGAGAGGGTTTCAGTTGGGCTCGATTTAAGGAGGAGCTCATTTCGTCTATTCTTCCTCTGAGTATCCGAGATACAAAGGAAAATGAGTTCAATAATTTTCGTCAGGGGACCGGTATTTCGGTCACAGAGTATGAGGAGAAGTTTAAGGATTTGAGTAGGTATGCACCTCCAGCAAGTCAGGGAGATGAGGCCTTGGCTAGAAAGTTTTTGGAGGGGTTGTGTCCCACTATTGGTAGGATAGTAGCGACCTGAGAGCTATATACCATCAGGAAAATTATAGAGGCTGCTAGAGGAATGGATTATATAGACGAGAGACACTCGAAGGAGTCGAAAAAGGTGAAGACAGAGGGTACTTCTGGAGGCCATCAGGGTCGGAGTCAGGGAGTTTAGTCGGGTCAGAGGCACCGATGTTCCTTTGGAGGGCAGGGACCCAGTCAGAGTACTCAGAGTCTCAACATAGCGCAGCCAGCTGGATAGAGTGGAGGACAAAGCTCGGAGACGTTGATTCTGCAGTGTGTGATCTGTAAGAAGAGGCATCCTGGGGTATGCAACATGGCAATGGGAAATTGGTTATACTGTAGACAGCCAGGGCATATGATAGCAGAGTGTCCGACGAAGCTTGGTGAAAGGGCACAAGCTGGTCAGTCTTCAGTAGGAGGTTCAGGTACTGTCAGTACTGGTGCCGGTAGGGGAGTCGATGGAGGTTTTAGGAGTTGCATTTAGGCTGGCCAGAGCAGTGGCCATGGTCAGACAGCTCAGAGTAGTGCTCCTAGAAGAGGGATGCGCGATTTTATCATCTCACCCGTCAGGAGGCGCAGACCTCCAATGCTGCAGTTACTAGTATACTCTCTATTTTTGGTACTTCAACATATGTATTGTTTGACACGGGTGCATCTCATTCATTCATTACTCCATATTTTGTTGAGCGTACTGGGTTAGTGTTGCGTCCGTTGGATAAGTTGTTAAAAGTTTCATCACCTCTAGGTAGTAGGATGATGACAGACTCTGGGGTTTGGGAGTGTATAATCTCTTTTGGTGGGCACAATTTGGTAGCTGACCTCATCCTATTGGGTGTAGGGAGTTTGATGTCATCTTAGGTATGGATTGGTTGTCTGAATGGCATGCTACATTGAATTGCTTTGCCAAGAGAGTATGTTTTCGACCACCTGGTCAGGCTGAGTTTTGCTACCAGGGTGAGCGAGACAGTGTTGTACGGAGTCATGTGTTAGCGGTTAGAGCTGATAGGATGATTCGTCGAGGATGTAAGGCATACTTGGATTTTTTTTCTCACTGAACCTGAGGGATCAGAGTTTAGAGTAGGAGATGTACCAGTGGTTCAAGAGTTTTCTGACGTATTTTTGGAGGAGTTACTAAGGCTCCCGTCTGAGCGGGAGATTGAGTTTGCCATAGAGGTACAACTCGGTATCGATCTGATATCGATTCCATCGTATCAAATGGTACCAGCAGAGCTGATGGCGTTAGAGACTCAGCCGATGGAGTTGTTGGACAAGGGGTTTGTTCGGCAGAGCGTTTCACCTTGGGGTGCGCCTGTCTTATTTGTAAAGAAGAAGGATGGGAGTCTTCGCATGTGCATCGACTATCATCAGTTGTCATCAGTTGAACAAGGTGACAATGAAGATCGGTATCCACTTCCGAGGATAGATGATCTATTTGACCAGTTGTAGGGTGCACAGTGGTTCTCTAAGATCGACTTGAGGTCGAGATATCACCAGTTGAGGATTCGAGGTGAGAACATTCCTAAAACGGCGTTTCGAACTAGGACTATGAATTTCTAGTGATATTATTCGGTCTGACAAATGCTCCCATATCATTTATGGATTTGATGAACAGGGTGTTCAGACCGTAGTTAGATCATTTCGTCATTGTTTTCATTGATGACATATTGATCTACTCGAGGAGTAGAGAAGAGCACAAGGACAATCTGAGGTCAGTGTTGTAAACTTTGCGAGAACATAAGCTCTACGGTAAGTTCTCAAAGTGCGAGTTTTGGCTCGAACAGGTAGCGTTTCTCGGACACGTGGTGTGGAGGGAGGGTATTTTGGTGGATCCCAAAAAAATGCAGGTTGTACTCCATTGGGAGAGGCCTAAGACCACTACACAGATTCAGAGTTTTCTTGGCTTGGTAGGGTACTACAGGAGGTTTATCCAAGATTTCTCAAGGATTGCAGCTCCTATGACTCAGTTGATGCAAAAGGGAGTCAAATTTGTTTGGTCTGATAGATATGAGGATAGTTTTCAGAAGCTGAAGAAGTGTTTGAACAATGTACCAGTGTTGGTGTTACCATCGGGTTCTGGAGATTTTGTGGTGTATTGCGATGCATCGAAAGTTGGCCTAGGTTGTGTGTTGATGCAACATGGAAAAGTGATCGCCTATGCATCGAGACAACTTAAGAGGCACAAACAGGACTATCTGATGCATGATCTGGAGTTAGCAGCTGTCACAACCTGAGTCAGCCCGGTGATTGGCGTACAAGGTTCACTGTCTATGGAAGTCAAACTCATCTCGCACAAGTCTCAGAGATACAGATATTCTACCCCAATGATCATTATCTGTTGGAGAATTTTTTTGGGGATGCCTTGGTTGAGTTTGGAGAGTAGAAGTGAGTTGAAGTGAGAGAGAAAATAACACCAAGAATTTATATTGGTTCAACCAACTCGATGCCTACGTCTACTACCTAAGTCTCACTTAGGCTTTCCACTATCAATGATTGATTCCTGCTCAATCCAACAAAGCATTACACCAAGGTTGATTGCAGCTCACACCTCTAAAGCCAACAAGGTTGATTACGGCTCATACCTCTAAAGACAACAAGGTTGATTACGGCTCACACCCCTAAAGACAATAAGGTTGATTGTGGCTCACCCCTCTAAAGCGTACAATGTTGATTACGACTCACCCCTCTAAAGCCTACAAGATTGATTACGGCTCACCCCTCTAAAGCCTCATAATGTTGTTTCTCTAGGCTTACAACAAACCTTTCTCACTCTCAAAGAGTATGCAAAACATTTACAAAAAATGAAAGCTCTATGCTTGAGTTTGGTTGTATGAAATTGATGCTTGAATCTTGATCTCTAGCTTGATTTGGTGTTTTGGAGTGAGGGGAATGATGAAAATGATTTGGGCTTGAATCCATATGATCATCCACGTTTTTCTGCTCTTTCTTGATGTATTTATATCCATTCCATTCAATATGATCGTTGGTGGTGAGAATATGACCTTTGGAATGCATTTCTATCTGTTGCAGCTTTCTGGGTTGATGATTTACTCGAGTGACACATTTAGCTAACTAGAGTGATCTGATGCATTGATTACTCGAGTGACACTTCTTGCTACTCGAGTGACACCTTGAACTATGTCTTGCTCGAGTGACGCTTCATGCTTACTCGAGTGATATGGTACATGGATTACTCAAGTGACACTTTTCTTGTTACTTGAGTGAGTAGCTTCAGCTCGTATCCCATTTCTCTGTTCTTCGTGCATTACTCGAGTGATGACTTGGCTTACTCGAGTGAAATAAATTGGAAACAAATGTTACTCGAGTGAATAAGCATCTTACTCGAGTGAGGCTTTAACAATGACATTTTGTTCATCATCAAAACAAATAAAGGATCTTTAATGTTGATCACCCATGATCCAACAATCTCCTCCTTTTTTATGATGACAAAAATTTGAAGAATTAAAGCACTACATCAAGGACAACAATATTGATCAAGGATTTCATCCTTGTCATTTGGTTAGGAAAAAAATTAGGAGATCATATAAAAAATTTTAAACTTTTCACTCCCCCTATGAAAATCAATTTATGCATGATTTAAAAATATTTTGTATACATCATTTATCCCCCTATTAAAATCAAAACAATATCAAAAAAATAAGACGAGTTGAAAGAGTTGAAAAGATAGTACCAATGTTGGCATCTCCAAAGATGTAGGATCTTTGCTTCAAGGTTGTTAAGCCTTCTAGAATGGAGACCCACTTGATACCACTTGTTGGAGAATTCTTCCGGGGATGCCTTGGTTGAGTTTGGAGAGCGGAAGTGAGAGAGAAAACAACACCAAGAATTTATAGTGGTTCGACCAACTCGATGCCTACGTCTACTACCTAAGTTTCACTTAGGCTTTCCACTATCGATGATTGATTCCGGCGCAATCCAACAAAGCTTTACATCAAGGTTGATTACGGCTCACACCTCTAAAGCCAACAAGGTTGATTGCGGCTCACACCTCTAAAGCCAACAAGGTTGATTACGACTCATACCTATAAAGACAACAAGGTTGATTACGGCTCACCCCTCTAAAGCCTACAATGTTGATTACGGCTCACCCCTCTAAAGCATGCAAGGTTGATTACTTCTCACCTCTCTAAAGCCTACAAGGTTGATTACGACTCACCCCTCTAAAGCCTCACAATGTTGTTTTCTCTAGGCTTACAACAAACCTTTCTCACTCTCAAAGAGTATACAAAACATTTACAAAAAATGAAAGCTCTACGCTAGAGTTTGGTTGTATGAAATTGATGCTTGAATCTTGATCTCTAGCTTGATTTGGTGTTTGGAGTGAGGGGAATGATGAAAATGATTTGGACTTGAATCCATATGATCATCCACATTTTTCTATCCTTCATTGATGTATTTATAGCCATTCCATTCAATATAACCGTTGGTGGTGAGAATATGACTGTTGGAATGCATTTTTGTTCGTTGCAGCTTTCTGGGTTGATGATTTACTTGAGTGACACCTTTAGCTTGCTCGAGTGATATGATGCATTGATTACTCGAGTGACACTTCTTGTTACTCGAGTGACACCTTGAACTCTGCCTTACTCGAGTGACGCTTTCTGCTTACTCCAGTGATATGGTATATAGATTACTCGAGTGACACTTTTCTTATTACTCGAGTGAGTAGCTTCAGCTCGTATCCCATTCCTCTGTTCTTCGTGCATTACTCGAGTGAAATAAACTGGACACAAATGTTACTCGAGTGAATATGCATCTTACTCAAGTGATGCTTTGACAATGTCATTTTGTTCGTCATCAAAACACAGAAAGGATCTTTAATGTTAATCACCCATGATCCAACATTATCAAAACATTTATTTAATAAAATACGATATACAAAAATAGTGACAAAATAATACTATCAAATAAATATAAAACCGTCATCATAAAATCAATATCCAAAATACAAAAGTATAGCCCAATATCCCCACAGAAACTCGGTATGGAACTCTAACAACAAAATACAAAAAAAGTAGAGCCCGAACGATGGCACTCACTGAGTATCAAGAATGCATCACTGGTGACGGGGTGCTGAACAGATGTTGAGAATCAAAATATATCTGTCATGCGTACCTCACACATAAATAAAATGGGGGTCAAGACCCAGTGAGAAAATGTTACTCCACATTGCCTCATGCGTACCTCACACAGACAGTTTTGAAAACCATTCCAAAGATACCGCACACGTATATACCAATATATCATATATATACACACTATGTAGGCAATAGTTTTCAGAAAAATACTTTCCAAAACGTTCGCATACAGAGCAAACAATATGCATTCAGACAATATAAGAGTATATATATATATCATAATATGATACTATAACAGAGTGTACAAAGTAGTATTGTGGACTCAGCCACTAGACAGAACAAAGCATGTATATGGTCGGATACACGACTACCACTTTACCCCGACAACTAGGGTCTTCACAGAGTATTGATATATCAAAGGTTACGCATCCAGTAACTAGTTGTCCCATATCAGAATATATTATTTACGATAATATAATAGACATTCATGCAGAACAGATCACTATATTTCCAAAAAACATATATATATATATATATAATAAAATGTCAGTTATTACAAACCACATAAGTTCAATTAATAATTAGCCAAATAATTATTAGTTAGATTTCATGTCATATCCCGACACAGAAAAAATGATATAAGTAGGAAGACACAGTCAATGTGTCTAAAGCTGCCATTTCACTCATCTGGAATATGAAGCAAATGATCTAGTCATGCACCACTGGTAGGTGGTTGGTCGTGCTGGCAGGAACATGAAGTTGGAACAGACACATCCATAACAGATATTAGAAAAATGATGCTGGTATTATGGCGGTACCGGATGAATGATATGCATATGCAGATGTAGACGCTCAGAGATGTAGAAACTATACTTCGAATGATAAACCATCATTCGCAACCCAAAATTCAAAGCCCACGTAAAATTACATTTTGGTCCCCGACCAATGTAAAATTATGTTCTAGCCTCCGAGAACCGACTAAGTTCTAAATAGCCCTCAAAGTATTTTAGAATTGCTAACTAGTCCTCGAAGTAGTTAGAATTCCCAAAATAAACTCCCAACACTAAGAGGTACAAAGATGTGCAAAATTACGTATTTGGTCCTTCATAACAAAGCCTCACTCGAGTAACCAAAAAGGCTTACTCGAGTGACACCAACAACGGCTTACTCGAGTAATCTGGATGTGCTTGCTCGAGTAACCCTTTTCACGCATTGGGTATACATCTCACTCGAGTAACAAAAATGGTTACTCGAGTAACAAGTTCCCAGGTGTTCATCATGTTCATCCCGAAACAAGGCTTACTCGAGTAACCAAATGGTTCACTCGAGTAATACATGCCATATCTCACTCGAGTAAGACTTAACCGCTTACTCGAGTAACCCATGATACATATCACTCGGTAACATGCAAATGATTACTCGAGTAACATAGCTCAAGACCATAAGTCACCCACTCGACACTGCAATCGATCGAGATCGACTCGGGGAAAAATTGAAAGTTATAGAGAGCTGTATCGGAATCCAACGGGGTATTACATACTCCTTCCTTAAAAGAAATTCGTCTTCAAATTTCCAGACAAGCCAAATCAATGCTAGGATCGGACCTATATGTCCAAATCAACTGATAGATCATAGAACACCGATCTATGAATCTAAGACATTTCTAACTCAATCGAATCCAGGTATGCAGAAAATGATGCCAAAGTATGTAGAGACCGATGCAGAAACTGATGCAGATACAAAAATGCTATGCATGGACAGAGACAGAACATAATGCACAGACAGACAGAAAGGTACCAACCTCAGAGAATTTAACCTTCTCCACCAAACTCAAAATCTCAGTATCCTCCTTCTGAGCCTCCATAATACGGTCCATCAGAATATGCCTCGCCTCAATGTGACCAAGCAACACTCTTGAGTCATCAAACTGTAACTCAACTCCGGACTCCATCAGACTTTGTCATTCAAACACTGCAGGTCATCTCTCAACGGAGATATGAGCTAAGCTACCCACCGACTTCTTACTCAGAGCATCGGCAACAACATTAGCCTTGCTATGATGATATGATATGGTCCACTCATAATCCTTCAACAACTCTAACCAACATCTCTGCCTCAGATTTAGGTCTCACTGCCCAAACATGTACTTCAAACTCTTATGATATGTGAAGATTTCAAAAGTCTCTCCGTATAAATAGTGCCTCCATATCTTGAGTGCTAACACCACTGCTGCTAACTCTAGATTATGCGTCGGATAGTTCTGTTCATGCCTCTTAAGCTGTCTTGATGCATAAGAGATCACATTGCCATGTTGCATCAGCACACAATCTAGGCCAACTCTTGATGTATCGAAATACACCACAAAGCCTCCAGAACCCGATGGTAACACCAACACTGGTGCACTGGTCAAAAACTTCTTCAGCTTTTGGAAACTATCATCACATCTATCAGACTATATGAATTTGACTCCTTTTGTGTCAACTGAGTCATAGGAGCTACAATTCTCGAGAAATCTTGGATAAATATCCTATAGTACCCAGCCAAGCCAAAGAAACTCTGAATCTCTGCAGCGGTCTTAGGCCTCTTCCAATGGTGTACAACCTCTACTTTCTTGGGATCTACCAAAATACCCTCTCTCGACATCACGTGTCCAAGAAATGCTACCTGTTCAAGCCAAAACTAGCACTTCGAGAACTTAGCGTAGAGCTGATATTCTCGCAAAGTCTACAACACTGTCCTCAGATGGTCCTCGTGCTCTTCCCTACTCCTCGAGTAGATCAATATGCTATTGATGAAGACAATGATGAAACGATCTAGGTACGATCTGAACACCCTGTTCATCAAGTCCATAAATGTTGCAGGAGCATTCGTCAGACAGAATGACATCACTAAAAATTCATAGTGGTCATATCTAGTTCAAAACGTCGTCTTTGGAATGTCTTCACCTCGAATCCTCAAATGGTGATATCCCGACCTCAAGTCAATCTTAGAGAACCACAGTGCACCCTGCAACTGGTCAAATAGATCATCTATCCTCAGAAGTGGATATTGGTTCTTCACTGCTACCTTGTTCAACTGACGGTAGTCGATGCACATACAAAGACTCCCATCATTCTTCTTTACAAACAAGATCGGTGCACCCTAAGGTGAAACGCTCGGTCGAACAAACCCCCTGTCCAATAATTCTCTCAGCTGAGTCTCCAACTCCTTCAGCTCTACTAGTGCCATCCGATACGGTGGAATCGATATCAGATCGGTGCCAGACTGTACCTCAATGGGAAACTCAATCTCCCGCCTAGGCGAAAGTCCCAGTAAATCCTCCAAAAATACATCAAGAAACTCCTGAATCACTGGTACATCACCCACTCTCAACTGTGACTCTTCAGACTCAGTGAGCACAAAATCCAAGTACGCCTCACAACCTCGACAAATCATCCTCTCAGCTTTGACTGTTGTCACATAACTCAGCACAACACTATCTCACTCACCCTGGTAGTAAAAATCAACCTAACCAGGCGGTCAGAAACATACTCTCTTGGCAATGCAATCCAATATAGCATGCCAATCAGAGAGCTAATCCATGCCAAAGATGACATCAAACTCCCCTACATCCAATAAGATGAGGTCGGCTACAAAATCATGCCCACCAAAAGAGATCACACACTCTCGAACCCTAGAATCCTTCATCATCCTACTGCCCAGATATGATGAAACCTGTCACGACCCATTCCCGGGGCCGTGACCGGCGTACGAAATGAACCGTCTATGGGAGCCCAGCTCATCCCGCACAAGCCTCAAAGTACAGAACTTATACCCAAACCTCATATTTAAATAAATATGAATAACAAATAAAATATAATCTTTGTTTATTAAAGACAAAACATACATAATATTAAGTGCGGAAATTAATTTCAAATTTAAAACATTTGAAATGTCAGAAACCTAAACAAAACCCACAGAAATCCGGTGTGTGGAGCATCTAACAAATCAGACAAATGGGCCCGGTCA
>CAODLS010308796.1:0-10737 GCA_948243855.1 Flueggea neowawraea
GTAATATTGATACTCACTTGAGTAAAACAAGTTCCAGAGGCATGACAAAGTGAAGCTTTCACTCGAGCAACCTGGAAGTCACTTGAGCAAGCAGAAAACCCAGAAACATCACTGGAGGAGTACTTGCTCGAGTAAGAAATAAAGTTACTCGAGTAATCAAAGAATTATGTCAAAAATCTCGCTCACTCTAGTAGAAAATATTCTTACTCGAGTAAGTCATATATGGCAAGAAATCAAACATCAAATGCACTCCAACGACTAGATTATCAACCCAACGGTCATATGTGCAAGAAAGGCTATAAATACATGAAGAAAAGGCACAAAAAGTATGGATAATCATGCGCTTTCAAGTTTCAAATATTTAGATCAATCCATCAACCTCAAAATACCAAAAACAAGCTAGAGAGCATATTGCAAGCATCAAGTTTATACTCTTATTTCTAGCATAGAGCTTCTACTTGTATTTATTCATAACATTTTGGTTATGGAAAAGGTTTGTTGTGAGCCTTAGAAAACAACATTGTAAGGGCTTTAAAGGTGTGAGCCTTGAGAGAAATCAACATTGGTTTATTCTTGAACCGAAATTAAGTATTGTAAGAGTTCTCACTTAGCTTAAAAGTGAAGGTGGCTTTGGAGGCGTTGAGTTTGGAATCAACCTCTTTGTAAGGCTTTGTTGGATTGAGCCAGAATCAATCATCGTTATAGTGAAAAGCTTAAGTAAGACTTAGGTAGTGGATGTAGGCAAGGTTGGTCAAACCACTATAAATCATTGTGTTCATTTTCTCTCTTCTCAACTCTCACAACTCCACCAAGGCAAGAACAAATATTCTCCAACAGCGCATAGATGAGTAAAGGTGTGATCTTTGAACTGAAGGAACTAAATATGTAGTAAAGGTCCAACGCACATAGATGAGCTACAAATGCAAACAAAGTCAAGATGCTCCTTGGGATTTGAATTTGAATATTCCTAACATGCTGACGTGGAAATCAAAGATGCAATCTTGAAGAATCGACAAAGCACATTGGCAAAATGACTAAGCACGTAGCAAGTGAAGCAAAGTAGAGATGGAACAATGAGCGTAGAGGCAAATTTATTCAAGGCATTGACCACTGGAGTTTTGGAAATGCACGTAGACTTATGATCAATGCACGCAAAACTCAGATGGATGAAGACATTACGCGCGTAGAATGTTGTGACATCATTTAAAAACAGAAATTTCTATTATCTCACAACGGCTACTTTGAGTCTTCCAATGCCTATATTCTTGCAAGTGGCCATAAATAGATATTCCAAATCAGAAGAGAAGTAAGAGAGTCATTTTTTATACTTTGCTATTCTACTTTTCTCTCTTCTTTACATTTATACCCATTTGAGCTATTTTATTTGCAATCACATTTGGGTTTAGGTTGAGGTTTAAATATATGTTTGGAAACACATTTTGTAACAATCAAAGTATTTGATTGAGGGTTGTATAGTTTTTCTTGTTGAGCCTTAGAAAACAAGGTTTGAGGTTTTTCTTGTTTTATTTCCTTGGAAAAACAAGTGGATGTAGGTTTTCTATTTTGTTTCCTGTAAAAACTAGAGGGTGAAACGATTTTCTTGTTAAGACCGCAAAAACAAGGTGTAATGTTTCCCTCCATTTGGAAGTGAGGAGATAGTGGATTTAAATTCTATTCTAGAAGAGTGGATGTAGGTTAAGGAAGATCGAACCACTATAAATTAGATTTATTTTCTCTTTCCTCAACTCATTTACTTTGCTTTGCATTTTATATAGCTGTGTGTGGATTGAATATTTGGTTTTGAGTTGCTTCCGCATCTGATTTTCTGATTTGAGTTGCAAATAATTTGTATAAACATTGTTGTTTGTTTAGATTTGCAAAAGATTTTCAACAAAATTTTAAACTTGCTCAAAATCCAATTCCCCCGCCCCGCCCTCCCCGCCCCTCTTTTTCCCTTCCCTTCCATTCCCTTCCCTTCCCTATTGGGTAGCCATATTTGGAGCCAACAAGTGGTATAAGAGCTTATGCTCTTGATAAAATTTTTGGCTTAACATCTAAAGAGTTAAAGATTCCAAAAATGGAATTCATATATGATATCTCTAGATATGAAGGTTTGACTATTAATAGAGTTTTTTTCTTTGATGGCAGTTGTCACGACCTGTTTTCAGACAATGACTGGCGTACGAGGCAAAACGTCTAAGGGAGGTCGGACCATCTCGTACAAGCATAAGAGATTCAAACATATTTCTACCCAAATCGTTTATTAATAAATATATTTAATAAACATTTTAAATAAAGTATTCATTTTTATAATTACAATGAAATATATAAATATCAAAATAATAGTAATAATTTTTTTTAAATAAATACAGTTATCAAAATATCTAAATACAAACATAAACCACATCTACCTGGTATGGAGCATCTAACCAAAATAAATAAATCAGGGTCTGATCAAAAGGGCGACCAATAACTAATAGAATGACTCATTGAATATCTGGATGCCAAAGAGTCACCTGAAAGATAGTAATGAAAATAAAAAAAATAAGGGGGTCAAACCTAGTGAAGAAAAACAATTCAGACATCCTCATACGTGTCTCACAAAGACTGTTTTGAAAACAGTTCAAGCATACCACATACAGATATAAGCGAATATATATATATATATACACAGACACACAAACACACTAATACATAGTAGCATTCAAAATCATTTTCAAAAAACATTTGCAGACAAAGAAAACAACAGGCATGAACATGTAATCATTATAATATTATTGTTTCCAAAGAAAACCATATCTAGTATAGGGACCAAAGCAAAGGTTGTGCATGTAGCACCAAAATCAATGTTAATCAATAACAGATCATGTGTCGGACCGGGACATATGACTACTAACATCCCTAGTAGTTGGGCCTTGTCAAATAAATGGTATACCAAATGCTACATACCTCGTACTGAGGCGTCCCATATCCAAAAACATATATCATAATATTATTTCAAAATAGTCATGCAAGACTTATCAAAACAAAGAGGATATATATAAAATAATATATATATATATATATATATATATATATTCAATAACCAAATACTGATTATATAAGAATAAATCACATAATCAGTTTATTAATTTAGTCAATCTTTAGATTAGTCAAATTTCAAATATGTGTCAAGCACCACAAAAAACAAAACAGTTTCAAGACGCAACCTATGTGTCTGAAGCTATCATCCACTCACCTAGATATCCAAGCTGAATGGCCCAGTCACACACCATTGGTGGTTGACTGACCTCGTTGACCAGAACACGAAGCTGAAATAATTATCAGAGCGGAATCAAAGACGCGAGACTGGTACTGTGGCGGTACCAAAATGCATACAATGCAGATGCAGACACTCGTTCGACAACGAAAACCTATTTTGGTCGAAGATCTAACACTTGAACATCGAAAATTGGAATATGTGTACAATTACAATTTAGTCCCCAACTTATGTAAAATATTAAGTTCAGTCCTCGCTTTTCATCCAATCAAAGCACTTCCTTTTTGTTCTTCAACAACCCAGAATCACGAAATTATGGCTAACTTATTTCCAGAATTCATCAAAGCCCTTCCAAATCAATCTGTTAATACTCATTCCACTTCTAATCAACAAACCATCAAGCAATCTACTCAACTAACTTAAAACCAACATGAATCCATCATCAGTCATCATAAAGCCATCATCAGTCATCATAAATCACCAAGAACAACTCAACAATCATCCAGAAACTAAGCCAAACCGAAGCCAAAACATCTTCTGACAGTTTCAAATTTAAAACAAAAAATGAAGAAAAACAAAGCTATTTTCTGACAGAAAATGAAGGAGAAATGAGCCATTAATTCTTACCTTATTTGAAGAGAAAAAACAATGGAATGAAGGGAGAGCTGAAGAAGACGTTCTGGAGTGATGAAATGAAGAAGAAGAAGAAAAAGAAGAAGAAGAAGAAGAAGAAGAAGAAAAGAAAATGACTGAATGGGAGGTGGAAATCGACGTGCAAAGTAGTAGAAAAATCAAAGTTTTTGGGCGGTTTGGGTGGTGGTGATTTGAAAGAAAAGAACTGAAATGGCGTCATTTGAGTTAGGTTAAACAGCCGCAATCAGACGACACGGGCGCGCCATGGACAACAGACGCCACTCGATTGGACGGCGCGTCATTTCCGCGGGTTGCAACTCTGGCAACACACGGACGACAGACATTTATCTCGGACGACCGATTCAAAGGATGCCAGACGACTTATAGCATGCTACACACAACAAAACGCCCAATCGTTCCTTCCTCCTTTCATTCCGATTTTATTTTCATATAGACGCCAATTTCCACTTAATTAATCAACTCTAATCACTTCAAAACTTCGTTAATCATGCAAATAACATTTAAGAAACAAAATTTAATTTTCTAACATTAAAATTATTTTCCAAATTAATTAGACAAATTACCAAAAATTAATCCAAAAATACTAGATATTACAACAGTGATTATACATATTCAAAGATAAGGATGATGATTTTCCTCAAATCAGAAGGCTTGGGTATATGGGAAGTTGTTGAAAAAGGTCCACGTGTTCCAACAAAATTGGTAGAAGGAAAAAAGTGGAGAAGCCAAAAGAAGAATGGAATAACCATGAAAAGAGGATCATCTCCTACAATCACAAAGCTATGCATACCTTTATTGTTTTTTTGAGTAAGTCACAATTCAACAAGATCCAACAATATGAGACGGCTCAAAAGATTTGGCAAACGTTGGAGATTGCTTATGAGGGAACCACCAAGTCAAGGAAAAAAATCTCTCTTATTGTTCATAAATATAAGTTGTTCAGAATGGAGGAGGAAGAATCTATTCAAGAGATGTTCGACGCTTCAACGATATTATCAACGGTCTCAAAGCTCTTGGAAAATCTTATACGCATTCCGAGCTTGTGAGAAAAATCCTAAGATCTCTTCCAAAGTCTTGGACTCCAATAAAAAAATGATATTCAAGAAGCCAAAGACTTATCTTTTTTTCCATTAAAGAAATTACTTGGATCCTTACTCACTCATGAAATGAGTAAGGAGGAAAAAGAAAAGGACTTGAACATTGCACTCAAAGCTTTCTCAAAATACATTGAAAGCTCAAGTGAGGATGATGATAATGAAGAGGATGGCCTTGAAAATGTGAAGTACCTCACCAAAAAAATTCCAAAAGTTCCTCAACAAATAAAGAGATGCAAAGAAAGAAAGCAAGAAGAAGACCAAACTCATTTGCTATGAAAGTTATGAACCGGGTCATGTCAAACCGAACTATCCACAATTGAAGAATCATGGAAAAGGAAAAGAGGAGTTCTTGATATTATCTCAAGCTCATACAATGATGATGATGCCAACAAAGAATAAGGAAATGTGTGCTTAACGGAAATCTTTGTGAAAGATAGGAATGCAAATGTAGTACTATTTCCTTGAACTTAAACTTTGCTTTATTTTCCTTTGTATATATGCAATTTGTTTATTTGTTAGTTTCATGCATATTTAAATTGATTGCAAATTATTTGTTTCTAGTGGTGTTTATTTCAAATGGTTGCACACACTGAGTTTTTGAATTTCAAAGGGGAAGATAATTCTTTGAAAATTGTTATGCATGTTTTGAAACGAAAAAAGCAGAGTTTTACTTCCAAAATGATTTCTTTGAAATATGTATTTGTTTAGGGGGACCTATATTTGTTAAAAATGATTTTGATTACTTTTCCTTAAATAGAAAGGGGGAGAATGTTGATTTTTCATATTCTTTTTTATGATTACAAAAAGGAGAGAGAATGTTGCACGAATTTGATTAAGTGCTTTATAAATTGGTATCTCTTTTGTTTGAACATCATCTATATTATTTTGTTTATCTAACCAAGTGACAAGGAGTAAAATCCTTGATCAAATTGTTTGTTATTGATGAATAAATGTTCAAATTCATGTATGTTTTGTCATCATAAAAAAGGAGGAGATTGTTGACTTTGGTTTTGATGATAATGTGCACAAAACATCTATGATAGAGGTTCAAAGATGCAGACTCTATAATATGTGGAAACAATGCACATAAAGGTATATCTACACACGTTGTTGTATGCAAAACTGGATTCTATGAACGCAGAACATGAGGAAAGCACAGAGATTTGAATAGCACTGAAGACAGTGAGCATCGGACTTTGCTCTACGCAAGTAAAAAAAATTCACAACGCACGTAGTCGAGATCTGAGTATTTGTGAAGTACTCTATGACTGATGAAGGCATTGTTGTGTATGGATTGAATATTTGGTTTTGAGTTGTTTCCGCATTTGATTTTCTGATTTGAGTTGAAAAGAATTTGTATAAACATTATTGTTCGTTTAGATTTACAAAGGATTTTCAATAAAATTTTAAACTTGCTCAAAATCCAGTCATCTTTGGGATCAACAAATATAACCTGAGACCTCAAGTTTTTAATTAAAACTCACAGGTTTGGAAAATATAGATTTATTCTTAGTCAAAGACAATTGAGGCCTACTTTGGCCCATTACAATTACAATTACACGATCATTTTCATAAATTTCCCAATCAGTTATCATAATATATATATAAATATATCGATATAAAAAAAATTAGATCCTTTTATCCCTCTTTTTTATTTATAAATACTTTTAAGTCCTTTGTTCTATTAACTTATAATCCAAATCTTATATTTTGTGCGTGACAATAATATATTCCTACCTAAAAAAAGGAATTTTGTACGTGCCAATAATATATTAACATGTGAGTCTTTATAGTTGTTTAACCTATGTTGTTAAAGAAAAATAAGATTGGTTGGTAATATTTCCCAATACTCTTGGATAAGTATTTCTTAACAGATAAAATTCAACAAGTTTTAGTGTTATTTTCAATTAAGCTTACCTTAATTAAGATATGCTATCAATTATCTGTATAATATCAATATTGAAAATATATGCAAAACCAAAATAAAGTCTTGACAAGTTTTTGATTCTTTGATTGACATGTGAAGCCAAAGTGAATTTTGTCTATATTTTCATTTAATTTAGTAATACAAATTTAACAAATTTTCATCTTTTAGTTAATCAAATGTATCATAAACTTTAAATTGGAGACAATTATTTTAAATTTACTATTGTATTTTTATCTAACAAGTTTTGTTATCAGACATATAAAAAAAGTTTTGTTATCAAATAATAATATAATTTTATTATTTGAATTATTTTTTTTAAATTATAAGACATTCATGTTGATATTGTGTAAATTAAAATTATTTTTAAGTTTTCTAAAGATTTATGTTCACACATCTTAAAATATATTACCACATGCACATCTCAACAAGTGAAAAAAAAATTAATCCAAAATATTTTGATTAAGTGTTATTTGAGCATGTAGAAACTAGAAGTCTAACGACTTTAGAATAGTAGCAGAAATAAAAAAAGAAAGTAGTAAAAACTTGGTCTAAGCTAGGAGTTCAATGATTTTTTGGTAAACTATCATAAAGGAAACAATAAAGTAATAGAGTATTTTTCCAGCAATAAAAATTTTATTGTCAAAATGTCTTATTGTTCAGTTTAGCTACAAGTAAAGTTGGTAATGGGTAAAGTTAATTGTTTCGATAGAAGTGAGAAAAATATTGATGGTCGATTTGCACGCTGGAGGAAAGTTTAATTAATGAAAAAAATGAATTAATTAATTAAACTAAAATGAATTAGCACTATTTTAATTTTTTTATTTACTTTACAAACATAAAATATCTTTTATATATATATATATATATATATATATATATATATATATATATTATATTTATGTTTTATTAAAAATGTAATTTAATCTTATATTGAACATAATTTTATAAAGTTTTTATAAAAACAAAAAATTCACGTGCACTAAAAGTTAGTTCTATTAAACTTCCGAAAACTTACAAAAAACGGGCCGTTTGAAAATTTAATTACAGATATAATTTAATCACATTTTGTTTTTTTTTTCTTTATCTACCCATTTATCTTTCCGTACGGACATTATCATTTCCCGCACGAAAATCATCTTTTCCGTATGAAAACCAGATTTTTTTTATTTAATAAAAAATAAACCTTAAATAAAAAGATAAACTTAAAATAAACCTTTTTAAAGTCTTAAATAAACCTTAAATATACATCATTTTATACTAATTTTACAATTCAACCATTATAGTTTTTTATTTTTCATTTTTTGGCCTTTTCTAAAAAAAATTTCAATGTATTCCACATTCTTTTCCTAATTAGTTATCTTTCTTTTTCTAGTTTTCCAATTCAAGTTTTCTTTTTTTTTTTTTCATTTTTAACCTTAGTTAACCTTTAATAAAAAATTTAAAGTTCGTAAATAAAAAAATATCCTTAATAAACGTTTTTGAATCCTTAAATAAACCTTTTAAAACCTAAAATAAACATAATAAACCTTTTTAAACAAAATAAACTAAAATAAACCTAAAATAAATATTTTAGAATCCTTAAATAACCCTTTAAAACCTAAATAAACTTAAAATAAACCTTTTAAAAATATAAACTTAAAAAATAAACATTTTGAAATTCTTATATAAACCTTTTTAAACCTAAAATAAACTTAAAATAAGCTTTTTAAAATCTTTACATTTTTATTAATAACACTTAGTACAGCTTAAGAAAAACTTAAAATAAAATTCTTAAAAACCTTTAATTAACAAAATAAATGTTTAATAATTTTTTAAAAAAAAAAACTAACAAAATCCTAGCAAAGAACAGCAAAAAACCACCATCGACCACAAAAAATCAAACCGAAACCCTAGAAAACAGATAAAAAGCCGCCACCATTTTCATCAACCAAAACAAAAGCGAAACGGATCTCCTCAAAACACAAACAAAGAAACCAGATTTGCACCAAACAATACAACAAAAACCAGATATGCACACGAAGAAGAATAGATCTGCCTCCACCTTCATCTCCGACGCAATTAGAACAAGACAAGGAGAGCAAACTGAACGAGACCAAGGAGAGGAGCAAGTAGACGAGACTGAGGAGAGGAAACTAAGGAAGAGAGTGAGCAGAACGAGATCGGAGAGATAGAACAGAGACGAGGTCGAGCACAGAGAGAGGAGACGAGGAAAGGAAACACAAATTCGGCGGAGAAGAGAAACATCCACGACGAAAACGGCGACGGAGAAGAAAAGAGAAGCGGATCCGAGGAAGAGAGAGTGACGCGAGAAGAGAAGATGAGAGCTTGCTGGCGGAAGACGGGGAGGAGGAAGTTTCAAAGCGGACGAGGATAAATGCGAGGAGTCGGACGAATAAGAGAGGAGGATGAAGGCGTCGGTCAATGAGAGAGAGGAGGATGAAGGCATCGGTTGAATTAGAGAGAGAGAGAAAGAGTGACGGAGAAAAGGAAAGAGAAGAGAAAAGACAGGTGACAGAAAGAGATATGAGAGAAAAGAGGGAATGAGCTATAAGTCTCTTAAAAAATGCAGACGGGAGAGATTTGTTTTTACCCCTTCAAGTTGCTTCAATTCTCCTCTTCCTTCGAAAGTCTAAAATCGGAGGGCACGAACAGAGTGATTGTCTGATTCTTGTGAATGATTAATGTGGTGTTGTTGATGTCTCCATAGTAAGAGTTGGGTATGGCTAAGTGCATGTTTCTTTCAAGAATCACAAACATTATCTTGAAACCGTTTCTCCCCAGAGCTTCTGTGATTTTCTTGATTTCTATCACTACTCTAGGGCTATCTGCATCTATTTTTCTTTGAGACTTGAAGCAACTTGAAGGGTTGTTGTAATCAGAAGGATTGAGAGAAATATTGATGCTACCTTCCAGCCATCATCGATAATCGTCGTCTCATCAGATTGCAAGTTTTTTATGTATTTCTTTCCAACTTAGAGTTACATATAACAAATTCAACTACTAGAAAGTTAAAACAATTGGGTGCATGCCAACAACATTGGTCAAAAACAAACTCAATTCACTGGGCAGTTATCAAGTTTTATACACTGATCATTGTTCAAAGTTCTCATGTGAAATGCACATCAAGAGAGAGTGCATTTCTTAAAACTAGCCACAGAAGAAATCAATTCTATTTAACCACTCCACACCTAATTGCTGTATCAACATTATCAAAATACCCCATTGCTCAATTTCACTTGCTCAAAATTTAACTCAGATTCTTCATGATCTTTGTTTCTCTTCCTTAATGATTATATCTTCAAACTTTCCATCATGTGTAACAAATTTATAAATACTCATTCTCTGGTCACTTCATTGTGCAAATATTCACTATGTCTAATTTGATTACAGAGACCTTTGTGTATGCTTTAGTTGCATCACTTCTGTTGATCATCACCAGCCTTAGTTTAACTTCCGCCGCCATTCCGGCCGCCAAATTTCATCCGAAACGGTTAAGGCTTAAGTTGATTCACCATGATTATTATATGTCTCCTCGTTACAACCCTGCAGAAACAGCTGCAGAACGTATGGGACGCACTATGAAAAGCTCAGTTGCAAGAATAGCTTACTTGTATGAAAAGATTCGACGACGTGGACGTCCTCTTCAAGTGAGTGATCTTCGGTTCAATCTCATTCTTTCTACAAATGAACCTTTGTTCTTCGTGAATTTCTCGATAGGACAACCACCTGTTCCGCAACTCGCTATTTTGGACACAGGCAGCTCTTGGGTCCAATGTAGTTCCTGCCGACGTTGCTCGCAA
>CAODLS010308867.1:0-13615 GCA_948243855.1 Flueggea neowawraea
AGTGCCACGGCCTATGTCACGACTTTGATAATGGAAAATGGCACTCCTTTCACGAAGAAAAAATGTGTCATAGCCGTGACGCCCATTTTTCACGGCCGTGACACATTGAAAAGTAGGAAAAAAGTCAATTTCGGGAATCAAAACATGTGGTGACCAAGGGGAATTTTGGAGAGAATTTTTGTAGGGTTTTGGCACATGTATGAGGGCTATAAATACTCCTCTTATTTTCCCAAAAAAGGGGAGCTTCTCGACATTCTCTACATCATTAAAAAAACATTCTCTTGGAGGATTCGAATTAGGGTTTGAACAACAAGGGAGAGCTTGAAGCTCTTGGGCATTCTCCTTCAAAGTGACATTGAAGAGGGGTTCTTAGCTTCCATATTTCACCTTTCTCTTCATCCTTTTAGCTTAATTTCAATGTTTTATGGTTATTTCTGTTGTAGCTTTTCTTTATTTCAGTTATGGTACCTTAGGTTTATTGTTAGGACTTAAAGATGTAAGCTATTGATTAATACTTGCTATTTAATGAATGGGTATTGTTTTTTTGTGCATTCAATTTCTATATTTGAAGTTTAATTTTAATAAGTCTTGTTTTTATGTTCTTTATTTGATTGATTGCTCAATGGATTTGATTTGATGGCTTGTTATGTTTGACTATGATTGTGATTGGCCATCATAGTTGTAGTTTAGGTAAGCCTAGTTGAAGTATCGAAAGATGAAGGCTAGGTGAGGCCCACAAGCATTAAACTTGTGTGGTTTAGAATACATATATTGCTTGCCCACAGGGTGTTCGATGAAATTTCAAAGAGGCTTAATGAATCTAGTTTGCTAATTGAGGTCGAGAGGACCCTTTTAGTAAATGTATGTATACCTTAAATAACCTTGAAAGAGGTTTTAGGCTAGCTCGGTAGAGAGAGCACTCATTCCTAAAATCCTATTCATCAATATAGCAAGTAGGATTCTTTAGTTAAAGTCTCAAAAGTCCTAACGATTTATCATATATTGCTTGTCCCTTTTTATTTCCAATTGTTTTCCCTTGTTTTTATTGCTTCTTAATTCAAAAAGCCCAAAAACCAACTCATGTATTTATTTGCTTTCCTTTTACGAATTGATCACACTTAGTACACGTTCCTTTGGGTTCTATATCTCTTGGAGTATTCCTTTGGTAAAACTACATCGATTCTCATACACTTGCGAGAAATCAATCAAGTTTTTGGTGTCGTTGCCGGGGAATGGCATACTATTTGTGATATTTTCTTTTACTTTTGTTTAATTATTTGTTCCTTTTGCACTTGTAGGTGTTTATGCTTCTAAGATGCACTCAAAGATTAGAAAATCAAGAGGTTGTCCCTTTGATTCTGGAGATTGAAAGAGTTTTAAGGGCAAACTGAGCAAATCAAAGGAGAACAAGGATGGAAGGAACGGCTAGACCTCAAGTTGAGGTTGAGAATGTAAGGGTTGAGCAAGCTCAAAGAAGTGTGGATGGACACCAATTACCGGGTCGTATAAATATGAGGGAGATACAAAGGCCGGTGATAGGAGCATCACCTTCTTGCATTAGATTGAGCCTGTTGGCACAAAATTATGAATTGCAGACTATTCACTTTAGCATGTTGCCATCATTCAATGGGTTGTCGTCGGAGGATCCGCTCACCTTCTTGAGGGAATTTTACACAACCATCCAAACCTTCCCTCTTCATGGTTTGACCGAGAACAAACTAAGGATGTGGTGCTTTCCCTACGCATTAAAGGATCGGGCTAAGACATGGTTGATCAAATTACTGGAAGGGTCTTTTGGGACTTGGGATGAGGTCTATGAAAAGTTCATGATGAAGTACTATTCTCTTCAAAAGACAGTGGTGTTGAGAAACAAAATTCGTTCCTTTTCTCAAATGGAGGGTGTGCCATTTCATAAAGCTTGGGAGCATTTCAAAATGTTGTTGAGCCAATGCGCCCACCACCAATTCTTTGTGGCATTACTTACTCAATTATTCTATGATGGGCTCACAATGCATGGTCAAACACTTATGGATATGGCGACAGGTGAATATTTCGGTAACAAGACGGCCAAGGAAGTATATGACATATACGAGATGCTTTTCACCAATTCTCAACGAAAAGCAGTTAGGGGAAGAAGAGCGGGTATTCATGGGGTAAACACATCCACTTCTTCTGAGTTAGTTTCTATGGTTGATGAATTGTCTAGGAATATGAATTTATTGCTAAAAAAGAATGCCTTGGTGAATGAGAAATGTGCTTTTTGTGGAGTGTTGGGGGCATGATGAGATGACGTATGGGATGGCCTGAGGAGCGGGTGTTGGTTGTGATGAAGTGAATTTTGTAGGGGGATTCCCAAATACTGGGTTGGATAAATCACCAAATTTATCTTGGAAGGACCCAAACACCAATAACAACCCACCTAGACCTATAGGATTCTTGGGATATCAACCTAAGCCTCCACCACCTTATCCATAACAACCACCCCACCCACCGGCCCAACAAAATAGCCAATATAAGAAGCCACCCTTAGAAGATATGTTTATACAAATTATGTCTGAGATGGAAGCTAGGGAGGCCAAAGTGGATCAATTTATCCAAAACCAACAAGCTACCATTCAAAACCAATAAGCAACCATTCAAAATCTAGAAAGGCAAGTTGGTCAAATTGCTAAGGCTATGTCGAAGAGAGAGAAGGGGAAGCTACCTAGTACCTCTCAAGTTAACCCTAAGGAGAGTGTAATGGCCATTACTTAGAGAAGTAGAAAAAAGCTTGAGGAGCCAGGTGTGGGGAAGGAACTCTTGAAAGATAATGGGAAGGACTCTGTAGTGGAAAAGCCTACAAATGTCAACGAAGCTTAGGAGGAAAAAAAAAAAACAAGAGCTTCCTTCTAACCAAATGAGTGAGACCAAGCCTTATATGCCTCCAATTATGTTCCCTCAACAGTTGAAGGCCTACGCCCAAGCAAAAGATGTTGAGAAGTTTCTTGGGATGTTCAAGAAGTTAGAATTGAACATACCCTTCATTGAGGCCCTTGCACACATGCCCAAATATGCAAATTCTTAAAAGAGCTTGTGACCAATAAAAAGAAATTGGAGGAGTATGCCCTGGTTGCTCTAACTAAAGAATGTAGTCCAATGTTGCAAAACAAGCTACCTCTAAAGCTTAAAGATCCGGGGAGCTTTACTATTCCTTGCTCAATTGGGAAGACGAATATAAAAAAGTCCTTATGTGACTTGGGAGCTCCAGTCAACCTTATGCCATCCTCCATATTCAAAAAGTTTGGGATTAGAGAACTTGTGCCAACAACTATTTCACTTCAACTTACTGATCGTACCTTTAAGCATCCCCTGGGACTTTTGGAAAATGTCTTGGTGAAGGTTGCTAACTTCTATTTTCCCGCTGATTTTTATACGCTTGAAATGGAGCATAAATTAGATCTTCCCATTATACTTGGTAGACCATTTTTAGCAACGGAGGAAGCTCTAATTGATGTTAATAAGGGAAATTTGACGTTTAGAGTATGGAGGGAGACACAAGACTTTAATGTTTTTAGTAATTTAAAAATGTGATCGCTTGAGGATGTTAATGATGATGCTAAAATGATAGAGTCTTGTTGCATGTTGTCCACTAACCCCCACCTGCAATCTCTAGGTTTTAAGGAAGAAAAGGAAGAGCCTAGTGAAAACCTAAAAGAGCGTCCAAAAGACCAAAACCAAAAGAGAACACCTAATTCAAAGGAGAGTAATAAGGAGGAAATGAGTTTGGGTTTAAATGTTAAAATCAAGAAAGAATATGATGTTTTTGTTGCGAAGGGTGAGTTCTTTGAAGGTCAATATGTTTTCTATTTTCCACCCAAAAATCATGTTCTTTGGAACCCAAAAATTCCAATATGTGGTTCATTTTTTATTTCAAAAATTCATGCATATGGTGCCATTGACATTATGCTTAATGATTATAACCCGACCATTGTCAATGGAAAAAGCTTGAGACCATACAAGAAATCCCCTAAAAGGACTATTTGGCATCCCAAATAGATCCACATCACCATCCGAAAAGACATTAAACTACTTCTCGTCCGTGATGACGTTAAACTATGCATATCCTTTTACTTCTTACATTTGTTTTTTTATATATTTACATTGAATAAAACAAATAGGAGAGTTATATGCCTTCATGTTTTTATGCCCTATATCATGCCTATATACTTGTGTCTACTCACTTTTCTTGTCTCATGTCTTAAGTGGAGCCATGCATGCAAGCAAGAATCAAAAGCAAGCAAAGTAAAAAAAAAAAACAGAGAAGCTTTCTTAACCTTATCTCTTTTTATGCTTAATGTTGAAAATTGGACTTGTCCCCTTGTTCATTGCTATTGTTAGGATGATCTAGCTTTACTTTGTCGAACATTGGGGACAATGTTCAAAATAAGTGTAAGGGAGGGGTTTTATTGATTGCTCGATGCTTAATTGCTTATATTATCTTTGCTTGTGTATGTGTGTGTTTGCTAAAAATAATGTTTGAAATTTTTTCTTGGTTTATGTTTTTTTTTTTTGTAGAATGCATCAAATTTGAAAGAATGAGTTTGAATTAAATCGGTTGAAAGATTTTTGTAGTATGTTAGTATGCTTTTAACATGTTTAGTTGAGGAGTGTTTGTTATTTGAGAACTTTTGTTGGTAATATTGGCATTGTTTTTTAGGTGGCATAGTTGGGAGTTCATTTTTTCAACCCCTTGACTTATTAGTGGTGGTATAAAAAGCTTTCAAAGTAGTTGCTAAATAATGTTGCATGTATGACTAAATGGTGTTAAATATATAGTAAGTTTGGTGTGTTTAAAAGGTTAAGTGCTTAAATTAAATGCTTAAATGTTGATATTTCACTTTTGAGGGTAAGCCTAAACAAGAAGAAGTGCATGGGCCCCAACCTCGAGGTGGAAATGATAAGTACCCTCATTGAAATCAAGAAGTGGAAACACAGGGACCCTTAATTCACTCATTTGTTTGTAGCACCCAAAATGAAAGTGAAAGAAAAGAATGTGTAATCAAAGACAAATTAAAGAAAAGCACCCGCGTGTAAATGAATGAAAATACCAAGCTTATTCTACAATTTGAAGAAATGTGTGCTTTTAATCTTAGCAAAGAGGGAGATAAACTAAGGAGATGCCAATAGGTTAAGGGATTTGATTTTTGTGAACTCTTGAAAAAGCCCCTTTTCAATGCCATTATTTGATTTATGTGACTGATTAATAGCGTGTCATTCCTCTCTTGATCATTTTACTCAGATACTTACATACTATAAGAATCATCTTGCCTCTTTGATTTGAATTGTATTCTTTCTTCAGGTTTGCATTTGGTTTGCTTGAGGACAAGCAAACGATTAAGTGTGGGGGAGTTTGATGTACGCTATATTTACATGTTAAATCAAGCAAGAATTCATATGTTTTCATCCTACAAAGTATGCTCTTATAATGAATTTAATATGATATTTATGATTTTTGTAGGAAAAGAGAAATGTAAAGAAATTGAGTTGGAAATGATGGATAAATGATGCAAAGCGGAAAGGCCTTGAACCAACTCAAGAAAACATGAAGAAAATAAATATTTCAAGGTGAAAAGAGGTGTCACGGCCGTGACAAGCATGACAAGTGATGCTCTGGGAACTAGAAGAATGTAACGGTCGTGACACTCAAGTGTCACGGTCTATGTCACAACCGTGACAGTGGAGAATGGCACTCCTTTTACAAAGCAGAAATGTGTCACGGCCGTGACACCCATTTGTCACGGCCGTGACACCCATTTGTCACGATCGTGACACACTGAAAAGCAGGAAAAAAAGTCAATTTCGAGATTCAAAATATGTAGGGACCAAGGGGAATTTTGGAGAGAATTTTTGTAGGGTTTTGGCACATGTATGGGGGCTATAAATACTCCTCTTATTTTTCCAAGAAAGGGGAGATTCTCGACATTCTCTACATCATTAAAAAAAACATTCTCTTGGAGGATTCCAATTAGGGTTTGAAGAACAAAGGAGAGCTTGAAGGTATTGGGGATTCTCCTTTAAAGTGACATTGAAGAGGGGTTATTGGCTTCCATCTTTCACCTTTCCCTTCATCCTTTTAGCTTAATTTTAATGTTTTATGGTTATTTGTTTTGTAGCTTTTCTTTAATTTCAGTTATGGTAGCTTAGGTTTATTGTTAGGACTTAGAGATGTAATCCATTGATAAATACTTGTTATTTAATGAATGTGTATTGTTTGTTTGTGCATTCAATTGCTATATTTGAAGTTTAATTTTAATGGGTCATGTGTTTATGTTCATTATTTGATTGATTTCCCAATGGATTTGACTTGATGGCTTGTTATGCTTGACTATGATTGTGATTGGCCACCATAGTTGTAGTTTAGGTAAGCCTACTTGAAGAATCGAAAGATGAAGGCTAAGTGAGGCCCACAACCATTAAACTTGTGTGGTTTAGAATAGATATATTGCTTGCACAGAGGGTGTTCGATGAAATTCCAAAGAAGCTTAATGAATCTAGTTTGCTAAGTGAGGCCAAGAGGACCTTTTTAGTAAATGTAGGTATGGCTTAAATGACCTTGAAAGAGGCTTTAGGCTAGTTTTGTGGAGAGAACACTCATTCTTAAAACCCTATTCATCAATATAGCAAGTAGGATTCTTTATTTGAACTCTTGAAAGTCCTAAAGCTTTATCATCTATTGCTTATGTCTTTTTATTTCCAATTGTTTGCCCTTGTTTTTATTGCTTCTTAATTCAAAAAGCCCAAAAATCAAATCATGTGTTTATTTTCTTTCTTTTTACGAATTGATCATGCTTAGTACAAGTTCCCTTGGGTTCGATATCCCTTAGAGTATTCCTTTGGTAAAACTACATCGATTCTCGTACGCTTGCGAGAAATCGATCAAGTTTTTAGCGCCGTTGTCGGGGATCGGCGTACTAGTTGTGATCTTTTCTTTTCTTTTTGTTTAATTATTTGTTCCTTTTTCACTTGTAGGTATTTATGCTTCTGAGACACACTCGAAGCTTAGAAAATCAAGAGGTTATCCCTTTGATTCTAGATATTGAAAGAGTTTTAAGGGCAAACCGAGCAAATCAAAAGACGGCAAGGATGGAGGGTATGGCTAGACCTCAAGTTGAGGTTGAGAATGTAAGGGTTGAGCAAGCTTAAGGAGTTGTGGATGGACACCAATTGCTGGGTTGCATAAATATGAGGGAGATACAAAGGCTAGTGATAGGGGCATCATCTTCTTGCATTAGATTTAGCCCGACGGCACAAAACTATGAATTGAAGACTATTCACTTTAGCATGTTGCCATCATTCAATGGGTTGCCATCGGAGGATCCACTCACATTCTTGAAGGAATTTTACACAACCATCCAAACCTTCCCTCTTCATGGTTTGACCGAGAACGAGCTAAGGATGTGGTGCTTTCCCTACGCATTGAAGGATCGGGCTAAGACATGGTTGATAAACTTACCGAAATGGTCTTCTGGGACTTGGGAGGAGGTCTATGAAAAGTTCATGATGAAGTACTATTCTCCTCACAAGATGGTGGAGTTGAGAAACAAAATTTGTTCCTTTTCCCAAATGGAGGGCAAGCCATTCCATGAAGCTTGGGAGCATTTCAAAATGTTGTTAAGCCAATGCGCCCACCACCAATTCTTTGTGGCATTGCTTACTCAATTATTCTATAATAGGCTCATAATGTATGGTCAAACACTTTACGGCGGTGGGTGGATATTTTGGTAACAAGACGGCCGAGGAAGTATATGACATATATTAGATGCTTTCCACCAATTCTCAACAAAAAGCGATTAGGGGAACAATAGCGGGTATTCATGAGGTAAACACATCCACTTCTCCTGAGTTAGTTTCTATTGTTGATGAATTGTCTAGGAAGATGAATTTATTGCTAAAAAAGAATGACGTGGTGAATGAGAAATGTTCTTTTTGTGAAGTGTTGGGGCATGATGAGATGACGTGTGGGATGGCCCAATGAGCGGGTGTTCATTGTGATGAAGTGAATTTTGTAGGGGGATTCCCAAATACTCAACCGAGGAATGACCCATACTCAAACTCTTATAATTCGGGTTGGAGGAATCACCCAAATTTATCTTAGAAGGAACCAAACAACAACAACAACCCACCTAGACCTATGGGTTTCATGGTCGTGACACATTTCTACTTCGTGAAAGGCATGCCATTTCCATTTTCACAGCCGTGACATAGGTCGTGACACTCTTTTGGTTCCCAGAGCATCACTTGTCATGCTTGTCACAGCCATGACACCTGCCCCCACGATTGTGACACCTCTTTTTATCTTGAAATCTTTATTTTTTTTCATGTTTTCTTGAGTTGGCTCATGGCCTTTCTACTTTGCGTCATTTCTCCATCATTTCCAACTCAATTTCTTCACATTTCTCTTTTCCTACAAAAATCATAAATATCATATAAAATTCATTATAAGAGCATACTTTGTAGGACAAAAACATATGAATTCTTGCTTGATTTGACATGTAAATATAGCATACATCAATCCCCAAGTAATATGAGAATAGAACTCAACCCAACCGATAAGGATGTATACAAGTAAATAGCTCAAATGGGTATAAAATGAGAAGAGAGAAGAGAAGGTCGATTGAAAACTTTGGAATAGATCTCTCTTATTCTCTTTTGATCTGGGACGTCTATTTATAGCCACTTGCAAGAATATAGTCATTGAAGCCTCGAAGTAGCCGTTGTGAGATAAAACAAATTATGTCCAGTAGATGACGTTAATGTCTTCTATGTGCATAGCCACCATCTACGTGTGTAGTTCCTTGTTCCATCTGAGTTCTGCATACATTAATAAAAGCTCTATGTGCATTTCCAGAACTCTAGTGGTCTCAGCATCGAGTGGATCAATGTCTATGTGTGTTGGTGATTTTCTATGTGCGTTGTTCATTCTTCTATGTACATTGATCACTCTTCAACATGCGTTATCGTTCTATCAAAGTCTGCACCTCTGATTTTGCACGTGATTTGTATCAGGGAATATCCAAATTCAAATTCTTGAGAGCATCTTGATTGTGTCGGCTGGTCCAGCTCATCCTTGTCTACGTGCGTAGCTCAGCTATTTATGTGCATTGATCTTTTCTTTAAAGATCATATCTTTTCTCATCAACACGCCTTGATCACATTCAATGTCTCTTTATCAATCTGTGCCTCTTCAACGTGCATTGCACTATCTTCTATGTGCATAGATGATCAACTATGTGCCTTATTTCAAAATATCAGCAGGTCTACAATTTTGCATCTTTTCATGGATTTTTTGTGTTCATTATCATCAAAAATGAACTCAACAATCTCCCCCTTTTTGATATAACAAAACATACATGAGTTTGAACATCTATTTATCAATGATAAACAAATTGATCAAGGATTTTACTCATTGTCCTTTGGTTAGTTCAACACAATAATATTGATGATGATACCAAATAGAAAAATAACATACAAATTCATGTAATATTTCTCCCCCTTTTTGTATCATCGAAAAGAATAATCAAAATAAATATTCTCCCCCTTTTGTAAATAAAATATGAGAAAATCATTAAGCACACTTAGCTCTCCCTAAGTAAATGATTTTTTCCAATGAGAGCATTTTAAAAACAAAACTCCCCCTGAATGTTTCAAAATATGCACAGAGAGTTAAAAAAATCTCCCCCTTTGAAAATCACAAAATCAATGTGTGCAATAAATTCAACAAATCAATGCAATGAATATTCAAAATATTAAATAAGCAAAAATGTACATATCAAAATAAAACAAAAATTTGTGTTTTAGGGAAGAGTACCACATTTGTAATTTTCTCCTGGCTTTGATGACTGTAAGCAAGAATCTACTATTTCTTTGCTGGCATCATCACCTTGAATGGGATCTATAAATAAAAAAGCATTATCAATAGCCAAATCTTCATATCTAGAAATGCTACAAAGAAATGCTATTTTTGGGATCTTTGACTCTTTGGATGTTAAGCCAAAAATAAAATATCAAGAGCACAGACTCTAATACCAAATGAAAACTCAATAGGTTGGCCCCAAAGTATAAAGAAAATGGCACTCCAATAGGGGGTGAATTGGAGTTTTAAGAACTTTGTAGAAAATCTTTTGCAAACTAAAACAAATAACAAAGTTTTTTGCAAATCAAATCAAAGTTAAAACACGGAAGCAATAAAATAACCAATTCACAATTAATGTAAAGCAAATATAAAGCAAAGTAAGGAGAGTAAGGGAGAGAGAGAATCAAAGCCCAATATTTATAGTGTTTTCGGTCCTCTAGACCTACGTCCACTCCTCTAGATCCACTAGAGAGTTCCAATCAACTAAATCCTCATCTGCAGGTGGAGGAAAACCATTTACATAAACTTGTTTTTGCGGGATCAATAAGAAAACTGTTACACCTTGTTTTTACGGGATCAATAAGAAAACCGTCACACTTGTTTTTGAATGATCAACAAGAAAATTGTCACACTTGTTTTTGCAGGCACAACAACCAAACCGAATCTCTAGTTTTTGCGGGCTCAACTAGAAAACCATTACTACTTGTTTTTAGGACAAAACAAGCAAACCAAGCACTAGTTTTTGCAGGTTTTACTAGCAAACCGAACCACTAGTTTTTGCAGGCTTAACTAGTAAACCGTTTACCTTGTTTTAAGGACAAAACAAGAAAACCAAAACTCTATTTTTTATAGGATTAACTAGGAAACCGTTATATTATTTTCTAAGGCTCACTAGCAATCTAGATATCCCCAAGTAATATGAGAATAGAACTCAACCCAACCCATAAGGATGTATACAAGTAAATAGCTCAAACGGGTATAAAATGAGAAAATAAGAGAGAAGGTGGATATCAAACTTTGGCACGGGTCACTCTTATTCTCTTCTGATCTGGGATATCTATTTATAGTCACTTGCAAGAATATAGCTGTTGGAGCCTCGAAGTAGCCGTTGTGAGATAAAACAAATTCTATCTAGTAAATGACATTAATGTCTTATACATGCGTAGTCCCTTGTTCCATCTGAGTTCTGCGTACATTGATAGCAGGTCTACATGCATTGCCAGAACTCCAGTGGTCTCAGCTTTGAGTGGATTAGCATCTACATTCATTGGTGATCTTCTACGTGCGTTGTTCATTCTTCTATGTGCATTGATCACTCTTCAACGTGCATTGTCATTCTGTCAAAGTCTACACCTTTTGACTTTGCACGTGATTTGTGTCAGGGAATATCCAAATTCAAATTCTCGATTAACATCTTGATTTTATCAGCTGGTCCAACTCATCCTCGTCTACATGTGTAGCTCAACCATCTACGTGCGTTGATCTTTTCTTTAAAGATCATATCTTTGCTCATCGACATGCCTTGATCACATTCAATGTCTCCTCATTAATCTGGGCCTCGTCAACGTGCATTGCACTATCTTCTGTGTGCGTAGATGATCAACTATGTGCCTTATTTCCAAATATCATCAGGTTTGCAACTTTGCATCTTTTTCATGGATGTTTTACATTCATCATCATCAAAATTGAACTCAAAAATATAATGGCAAGGGACAACAATATAAACCTTAACAAGAGAAGAAATTATGAAATTACAAAAAGGAAGGACAATTGGGTTCATAAATGTAATATTGACATGCTGAAGGCTAGTTGCCTTAAACACCCTTCTTGATAAACATTAAGAGCTAATTGCACCTCCAAACTTGTTTCCCTAATAAAACCAAGTTAAAATCATAAATGTTTGGGAAACCTAAACCTTTGTTCTTCTTTCTGCAAAACATTATCTTCCATCTTCCATTTCCCTTCAACCCCTTCCAACGAGAATTCTTCTTCTCCATTACGTCATTATACAATTCAATTAGGAGCAAGAAAATGCTTATATTATACATATCTAGGAATGGATTGTGCTACTACCTATAAAGGCACCCTTGGAGCCATATGAAGTTTATAAGTTAAGGTTTCAATTATACGAGTTTGTTGGGAAAAACTTCAGTGAGGCGTACTCGAGTATGCGAGCTCTAAATAAAATGTAAGAATCAACCACGTAATGTAAACGAGGGTTCTATGATGCCTAGAAACCTAGGACTTTAAGAGAGAGGTAAGAGTACTCGAGGAATAAAGAAACAATGCAAAACGAAAGAGAAATTTGCGATAGCCGAGGACACTAATGCTTTTGATTTTTCATATAACAGTACACATAAACAATTAACGAAAGCCAACATTAGAAGAAAGGCAGTGTCCACCACACAAATTCATGAACAACTGGATAAAAGGTTAGTGAAATAAAAGAAAAAATGAAAATAACTAAAATAACTTAAACTAGTAAAGTCCTAAAAGCTTACGCGTTCAGTCGGGGAGACTCCAAGTTCCACCATGCATCCCAGTAAGCAATTGAACGTATATAGGTTGAAAATGAAATGAGCTTAATACTAATAAAAAGAAATGCAGAAAGTAAAATTGACAATAATGACAAGTCTTCGATGTGTGATCCTTTGCCTCGTTCCTCTTTCTTGTATTTGTATTGAGGTGTAAAAACTGCCTTGGCGATTAATCCCTGAAATCTTGCTATCCATGTTCTGCCCCTTCAAGGAAGTATTCTACTCCACGTTTCTGTGCAACCTCTTACATTCTTGTAGCTTCCCAGTTCCCATGTGAATTATTCCAATCTCCCATATTCTCCATGTATTGAGGTAGACGTGACATCTTGTCCCCTATTCTTGGGCTTGTTCTCTGAGAGTTTTAACTTAGCGAAATTTGTTATGATTTTGCTTAATTTCTTAGAGAGTTGTTGCTTACCCGAGATCGCAAACTTAAGGTGTCTTTTAGGTCATTTAACCTTGCTTTGTGTATATAGGAAGTTTCATGCTTGTCTTTCACATTCTATCTAGCAGTTATGGTATGTCCTATTTGTTGGACCAAATGGCAATCCAAGGGGGGTGAATTGGATTTTTGACTTTTAAAACCTATTTGAAAATGTTTTTGCAATTATCAAAATATTAAAGATAAGCAAAAGCAAAGTAAGAATAATTTATCCATTTCACACAAACAATAAATATAAAGAGAGAAGGGATAGAGAAATCAAAGTCAATGTTTATCGTGGTTCGGCCCTCTCAGCCTACGTCCACTCCTCAAGCTTCCCCTTGAGATTTTGAATCCACTATATCTCTTGCTTCAAAGGGTGTAAGATTAAACCTCTACAAAATCTTGCTTCAATGGGTGCAAGATTAAACCAACACAACATCTTGCTTCATTGGGTGTAAGATTAAACCTCTAACAATACAACCGTTGTTTTCTAGACAAACAAGAAAACTATTCCTCTTTATAATACAATGATGAGATTGAAAATGAAGAACGAAATTAATAATGAACACTCTCAAGAAATAATAAATTTGCAAGTGAAAGACACTCTTGAGAGGTGTGTAGATGATTTGCAAGTTTGAGCAAAAGAAAGGTTGATGTTGTTGTAAGATGTTTGCAAGTGATCAACAAGAACTTATCTGATGTGTCTTGAGGCTATTTATAGATTTCCAAGTCAATATGGTCGTTGGATGATTGAATGTAGCC
>CAODLS010308974.1:0-12079 GCA_948243855.1 Flueggea neowawraea
AAACATCACCACTGCATGAAAGCTACTTTGTGACAACGATCCATGAAGTGCTTTCATACGGGCCAGTCCAATACATGTTCCCCAACATGCATCTATGTTCTAAGTTGATATCTCATATCCATAATCAGTAAAATGTGATTATGTACTTAGCAATATACTAATCTTTAATTCATTATCATTCTCATGATAATGATCTATTAGGGACATTTAGAATAGTATTCCTTTTATCTTTATGGTTGTACTATCAAGTCCTGTACTTGATGACATAAAGAAGAATAAACTATTCATAGAGTTTTATCTTCATAAAACAGATAATATTTCATAGAAATGAAATGCCTCTTTATTAAATTATTGAATGACAATGAACATTAATGATTTGGACTAGGGCACAATTCTAACATTGCCTCCAAGTTGTAACTCGAGTTATACAAATGTTTAGTCGAGTTAAATTTTCTTCAGACTATTTAACTCGAGTTAGCCATATTTTAACTCGAGTTATCCTTAATTTAACTCGAGTTAGCCTTTATTTAACTCGAGTTGTATGGCATTTTAACAACTCGAGTTGTGAATGTTCTTACTCGAGTTGTAGCACTTGATCCGCAGTTTCTGGGCATCTTTCTTACTCGAGTTGTTGATTCTTTTACTCGAGTTATATTGCAACGTTAGTGACAAATTGATTAAGAATCAAAACCTAATTTTGTTCATCATCAAAACATAAAGGGATATAAATGTTAACCATCGTTGGTTCAACATAACCCTACTGTCCCTCTTAGCGACTACGAGGCGTTGAAGCATGAGAATGAGGAAAACTAAAGGTTAATTCAGGAGATGATGACCATGTTCAATGAGATACTTCCACAAATGCCATTGCCACATGGTTTGCAAGCCCTTGCTAGAAGTAAAAACCTCATTATTCGTGAAAAAAGCTCATATGGAGAGCCACTATCAAAATTCTCTTCTTCGCATCCCGGAAGATCCAGAGCCTAGAATTTTCAAAGAAAAACATATTCCTTCAAGAGAATAAAGAAAATCTGACTTCCAAAAAGGCAAGGAGAAATTTTAGGAAGTTGTGGAGAGCACTTGCAGAGGGAGTCCTAAGGTCCAATCAGTGATGACGCTAAAGGATATGGTGGATATGAAGAAAATTGTGGAGGAGGTCTTAGAGCATAATAGGTTCCAATTGAAGAAGCACAACGGAGCAGATTAAACCCCTTCACAAAGAAGATCATGAAAAAGCCATTACCCAAAAAGTTCAAGATGTCTCATTTGCCCTCCTTCATGAGAAATGAAGATCCTCATGAGCGCGTGAAGAATTATGAAGCTATTACGCTTCTCCATGGTTAGGAAGATGCAATCATGTGTAGGGAATTTTTTGTGATGTTTAAGTATGTTGCTTGAACATGGTTCAACAGTCTAAAGGAAGAGTCAATCTCTTGCTTCACTCAATTGAAGAAAGAATTCACCAACGCATTCATAATTCATAGTAAGTGGAAGAACGATGCTACATACTTTTTGAGCATCAAGCAAGGAGAAAAAGGAAACTTTGAAACAGTACATTGACAGGTTCAAGAATGCGACCCTAGAAGTCCATGAGTTGCAGCCTGGGGTCGATGTAGCAGCATTGCTCCAAGGGACTTGTTCAACACAGCTGCAATAGGCCCTATCCCTTGATCATCCAAAAACTTTGGTTGATTTGCTCGCTCTTGCAAGCAAATGTATCTTGCAGGCTGAAGTCATGAGAAGCTTAGATCCAGAGATGATAAGGATCGCAAGAGAAAAAAAGGGAGACTCAGGATGAGTTTGAGAAGAAGAGAGAAAAAGTAGGGATTCAAGAAGATCTCCTAAGTTCAAGTTTGAGAAATATCATCCCCTTACAGAATCAAGGTCTTCTATTTTGGCCACCATTGAAGGATCTATACTTATCATACTTCCCCCAAAAGATGATAGAATGATGGAGAAGGAAAAAGACTCATTTCCATAGAGCTTATGGGCATTCAACAGAAAAATGTTATACCCTTATCAACAAGATAGAGTCCTTGGTTAGAGAGGAAAAGTTGGAAATATTTGTCTATGCAGAAGCTTGGAAAGGAGATAAAACTAGAGGTGCAAGAAAGAATGATGATAGAAGATACGAAAATAGGAGGAATGATGATCGTTGAGGGTACGATGATCATCGAAGATATGAGCGTGGAAGAAATGATAGAAGAGATGAAGGTAGATGGCCCCAAAGGGAAAGGAGGAATGAACGAAGAACCCCTCAACCAGACAACGAGCCCGTTCACCCTGCCATAAACTCCATCTCGGGGGGAGAAACTATGATAGGAGACTCATCAGCCTTAAATAAAACTTATGCAATGGAGACTTATCAAGTGAACTTGGTGAGAACATTGGAGGGAGAAGAGCAACCTATCACCTTCACTTCAGAGGACAAAGGAGATACATGTATGCCTCATGATGATCCCATGCTAATCTCGAAAATTGTGGCCAAATACCTCATTGAAAGAATTCTAGTAGAAAGTAGGAGTTTGGTGAACTTGATATATTGGAATTACTTTCAAAACATGAACTTAACGCAAGACATGTTAAAAACTGTAGATACTCCCTTTTATAGCTTCACCAAGAAAGTTGTCCCCATGGTTGGATCAGTGCAACTTCCTGTAATTTTGGGAAAGGAACCTTGCATGATAACTAGGATGGCTATTTTCATGGTAGTAAAGTTCACCTCCTCAGCGTATACTGTGATATTTGAAAGTCAATTGTTAAATGACATAAGAGCGTTGGTTTCCTCGGCATACCTTCTAATGAAATTTCCAACACCTAAGGGTGTTGGCCAAGTTCGAGGTGACCAAATAAGGGCAAGAAAATGTTATATACCTTCAGTTAAGATTCACAACGTGAGAAAAAATGAAGCATTAGCAATCAATGGCAAAGCAACTGAAGAGGAAAGGTGGCCCGATGAGAAATTTGAGGCGATAGAAAAATTGGACAAGGTTCAGTTAAATGAAGCTGATGATGAGAAATTTGTGTATATGGGAAGCCAATTATCAGTAGAGTTCAATGAGGAGATCGTGAAGTTTTTGCAAGCTAACGTGGATATTTTTGCTTGGGGCCTTAAAGATATGCCCAAAATTGATCCTAAGGTGATTTTCATCACCTTAATATTGATACGGGGATACTTCTAGTTAAGCAAAAGAAGAGGAACATATCCCCAGAGAGGGCACAAGCTTTGGAAGAGGAAATTGAGAAGATGTTGAAGACGA
Source organism: Flueggea neowawraea (assembly GCA_948243855.1). Taxonomy (NCBI): domain Eukaryota; kingdom Viridiplantae; phylum Streptophyta; class Magnoliopsida; order Malpighiales; family Phyllanthaceae; genus Flueggea; species Flueggea neowawraea. The sequence continues at coordinate 3,261 of CAODLS010308974.1, forward strand.
GTTTTATAAGCAAAGTATATTACCCTGATTGGTTAACAAATGTGGTGATGGTGAAGAAGCCCAACAGGAAATGGAGAGTTGGTGTACACTTCATAGATTTAAATAAGGCGTGTCCAAAGGACTTGTACCCTCTCCCTTGCGTTGACAAGTTAGTTTATGAAGCTTCGGGATGTGAACTCTTAAGCTTCATGGATGCTTTCTCCGGATATCATCAGATCATGATGCATCCACTTGATGAGGAGAAGAAAACATTCATCACGGAAAAAGCCACGTACTACTACAAAGTCATGCCTTTTGGGCTAAAGAATGCATGAGCAACCGATCAACAAATGATAAATAAAGTCTTCAATGATCTCTTAGGAGGCACCATGGAAGCATATGTGGAGGGCATGATAGTAAAAACAGGAAGGGTGAGTCTTATGTAGAAAATTTATCAATTGTGTTTAAGGTAATGAGGAAATATAAAATGAAACTTAATACTAGCAAATGTTCCTTTGGAGTAGAATCTGGCAAGTTCTTAGGATACATGATAACTCAAAGAGGAATTGAGCCTACCCTCTCAAAAGTTAAAGCAATTTTAGATCTAAAGTCTCACTCTTCAATGAAAGAAGTTCAAAGTATGACGTATTGTTTGGCTGCTCTAAACTGATTCTTATCCAAGGCTGTAGATAGAAGCTTACCTTTCTTCAGAACACTGAGGGGAGGAAAGAAGTTTGAATGGACTTAAGAATGTGAACAAGCATTTGAAGACTTGAAGAGGTATTTGAGAGAAATTCCTCTTTTAACTAGACCAGAAGTAGGAGAAGTGTTGTACATGTACTTGGGTCAGCAACGCAACACTTACCGCCATCCTTTTAAGGAAAGAAGGCTCAATGGACAAACATATCTATTATGTAAGCAAGGTGCTGCAAGGAGCTGAGTCTCCTTATTCCCATGCTGAAAAGGTGGGTTTTTCGTTGGTGATGGCATCAAGAAAGTTAAGGCTTTATTTTCAAGCTAATACAATTAAAGTTCTAATAGATCAATCGCTGAGGCAGATTCTTCAAAAACCAAAGTGCTCAGGACGACTTACTAAATGGATAGTGGAATTGGGCCAACTTGAGATCCAGTTTGAACCACGCCAAGCCATCAAAGGACAAGCTCCAGTGGATTTTATTGTTGAATGCACCTAAGACCAAGATGTGGTGAAACCAGAGGAAAATGGACAAGAGTGGAAAATATTTGTCAACGGAGGTAGAGTAGGGGTTGTATAGATCTCCCCACACGAAGGTGTAATGGAATATTCGCTTTGATTTTCTTTCCCTAGCTCCAACAACATAAAAAAGTACGAGGCTTTGATTGCATGGATGAACTTAGAAAGAAAACTACAAGTTGAGAGATTGATAGCTTATAGTGACTTATAACTCATAGTGCAACAATTCCATGACGAGTACAAATCAAGGGAGCCGGTTATGGCCCAATATCTAAAAAAAGTTCAAGCCTTGGCAGCAAGATTCACAAGCTTTGAGCTAGTGCAAATAAACTAATTATAAAACAACTATTCTAATGCTTTGTCTAAGTTGGGTTCTTATAGGGAAGTTCGATCAAGAATGGTCAAAATAGAGGTGTTGGAAAGACCCACCAAGGAGGCCCAAGTGTTGGAAAATGAAGAAGGGGCATCTGATTAGAGAACTCCTATATGAAAATACGTGTTAACTAGGGATCTGCCCTCCAATCCGATATAGGCGAAGAAGGTAAGAGTCCGTGGAGTAAGGTTCACTTTAGTGAATGATACACTTTACAAGAGGGGTTTTAACATGCCCTTGTTAAAATGTTTGGGTCCTGAAGAAGCAAAACTCGCCTTGGTTGAGACGCATAACGGAATTTGTGGATAACATTTAGGGGCAAAAGCTTTAGCTACAAAAGTCATGAGAGTATGATTCTTTTGGCCCACCATGAGAGAGGATGCGATAAAGAAGGCAAAAACTTGTGATAATTGCCAAAGGCATTCTTTAGTTATAAATGCTCCCATCACCAAGCTAAAAATGTATTTGAACCAATTCCATTTGCTAAGTGGGGTTTGGATGTTCTAGGCCCATTTCCATAAGCAACTGGGGGAAGAAAATTCCTCATCATAGCAACTAATTATTTCACTAAGTGGATAGAGGCAAAGCCTTTAGAAACGATTATTTCAAGGAATTTTGAAAACATGGTATGTAAGGACATCATTTGTAGGTTTAGATTGCCACGAGTACTAGTTGCAGATAATGGAAAATAGTTTGATTGTGATTCCTTTAGGAATTTCTATGAAGGATTGCATATAATATTGAGTCTAGTTACTGTTACTTACCCTCAAGCAAATGGTCAAGTTGAAATCTCTAACAAGTCTATTTTGAAAAGATTGAAGACGAGGCTAGACAAGGCAAAAGGCACTTAGGTAGAGCAGCTACCCAGCATACTCTGGGCTGATAGGATAACAAGTACGGTGTTGATAGGGGAAACACCTTTCAACTGTGTATATGGAATTGAGGCATTGATCCCCATGGAGTTTAGATTGGAAGCAACAAGAATGAATGAGTTTATCAAGGAGGCTAACTCTGAGGTGTTAAGGGAAAACCTTAACCTTACTAACGAAGGAAGAGAAAGAGCTTGCACAAGGCTAGAATTGTATCATAGGCAGATAGCAAAATACTACAACTCTAGGATGAAAGGCAGAACAATAGCCCGTGGAAAGTTGGTGTTGAGAAAATCTGCTATCATAAACTCCTTAAAATAGGAAGGACCTTATCAGATTCGAACAATTCTCAGACCAAACACTTGGAAGCTGGAGACACTGCAAGAGAACAAGATTCAAAAACCATGGAACATGAACCATTTAAAATTTTACTTCCCTCCAAGCATATGTAGAGAGTAAGGGTGAAATTGTATATATGTATATTGCAAAATAAGTGAAAAATACTCAAACAAGTTGTTTGAGGAGCAGACGTAAGCTTCAAAGCTGAACCACTATAAAAACTCTTGTCTTCTTTATAATTTTGCATATACATTTCATTAGCATTATCATGCATTTTCATCAAATGACTAATAACATTTTCACACGTTTACATATATGAATTTATGTAGTGTGGTGAACTTAAACTTTGATACATTAACCGAGAAGCAACGTACAACAAATAATCAAAAAGACTTGCAGGAAATGACAACCTTCCATATAATAAGATGAGGTTTTATCGTTAACGCAAGCAAGAAAAGCTGTCAATAAAACCTGTTAAGATGTATGACAACCTTGCATGCAAATAAGACGAGGGTTTTATCATATAAGCAAGCATGAAAATTTGTTGAAAAATGTGTGACAACCTTGCATACAATAAGACAAGGATTCGTCATGAACGCATACAAAAATAATCGTTGCAAAAAGAAATCGGACTACCTTGCATACAAATAAGGCGAGGTTTTGTCATGAATATGATTAAAGCAATCTTGCACAAAGCATTTTCACATGAAGAATCATTTGTAAGGCCGTATCATAAACGGCAACAAAATATGAAGATACTAGCATAATAGAAAAACCACTTAACTTGAATAAAAATTTCAATTAAGTGATTGGGGAGCCACCAACATGATAAAAGAAATGCAAATAAAGCATCCAAAAACATCGTAAAGGTAAAATATATGACTAATAACCAAAGTATCTCTAAATGTCTATAGACAACTGCAGGACGGCTATGTGAGGCTAATGATGTCTCAGTACGAACTCCTTCGGAAGTCCTGGGAACATCAACGATCATAGGATATATAGTAGGGGCTGAAGGAAGAGAAGAATTTCCTGGCGGATCTTCAATCATCTCATCATCCTCTTCCAAATCATCTAAGGCACCATTATTATCATCTGATGCTAACAGATCAGTCACGGGTCTCACCAGCACTAACTCCTTAGCAGGCTCTTGGGGAGATGGCTCTTAGGAAGATTAGGGTAAAGGCTGTCGTAAGCAAACCCCATGCTTTCCGTAAAACTCCCATAGACCAATAAGATTTTCAAGATCATCATACAAATAAGTATCAAGATGTCAACATCCTAGTCGTCCGAAGCATATCCCTGTTGGATTATGTGTGATTAACATTAATATCCTTTTATATTTTAATGATGGACAAAATTGAGTTGAATTCCTGAGTATTTAAACATGATTGTTATCAGCTCATTTGAGTAAATCAAAATGTCACTCAAGCAAGAAAAAGTTCCAGGTGCTACAGTTTTAACTGCTCACTTGAGTAAACAAAAAGTTTCACTCAAGTAATCAATTCTAGTCACTCGTGTAATCCATGATTCCAGACATCAACATCTTTAAATGCTCTCCAACGCCTAGTTTCTCTCCACCAACAGTCGTATGACTTAGAAAAGCTATAAATACATCAAGGAATGATAGAAAAACGTGGATGATCTTATGCTTTCAAGTCTCAAATATTTTCATCATCCTATCACCCCCAAAACATTAAAATTAAGTTAAAGAAAAGATCAAGAGCATTATGTCTACATAATCAATTTTAGCATAGAGCTTTAAATTTTTGTATTCATCTTTCTAAACACTTTTAGAATGGGGAAATGTTTGTTATGATCCTAAAAAAAAACACTATAATGACTTTTTATTTTTTTTAAATTAAAGAATAAATATTAACCTCAAAAAAATATTTGGAATTTTTTTAATTTTTAATTTTTATCCTTTTCTATTTATGGTTATTTAATCCATGTTTTTTTTTTTGAATTTTAACAAAGATAATAATAAATAATTTTTTAAATTTTTTAAAATGATAAACTTAAAATTAACCTAAAATACAAGAATTTTCTTTCTTCTTCCAATTTTTTACGATTTCTATATTTTTAATCTTAATAAAATTAACATAAATTTTTTAAAATACTTTAATACCAAAACAAAAACTAAAATAAAATTTTTCAATAAAATAAACTCAAAATTAATTTTTTAAAAATCTTAAATAAATCTTTCAAAGTCTCAAAATAAAATTTAAAACAAACATAAAATACTCTTTGTTAAATATTTTAAATTTCTTGAAAAAATAAACTTCTAAACCATTCAAACAAAATAGACTTAAAAAATAAACTTAAACTAAACTCAAAATAATTTTTGTAAAATTCTTAAATAAATATTTTTAAAACCTAAATACAATAAATCTATGATTAACTTAAAATAAATATTTTTAAATAAACCTTTTTAAAATATTTGCTATAGAAATTTACTAACCTTAGAATAGAATTATTTCTTTTTGTACATAAGTTTTTTTTTAGTTTTTGTCCTTTTTTATTATTTGATATTTAGCCCTTTTTTATTTTATTTGTAATTAATTTTCATGTTATTCTCAATTTTTTGTTTTTAATTGCTTTTAAATTTTAAATTTGATAATTCTTTAAAATTCTTAAAAAAATAAACTTACAATAAAATCAAATAAACCTTTTAAACAAAATAAACTTAAAAAATAAAATTAAAATAAACCTAAAATAAATCTTTTAAAATTTTGAAATAAACCTTTTTAAAGGTAAGATAAACCTAAAATAAACTTACAATAAACCTTTTTAAAATTTGTAAATAAATCTTTTAGAAACCTTTAAAATGAAAATTAAAAAATAACCTTAAATAAACCTTTTAAAAAATAAAATAAACACTTTTTAATAACTAAAATAAACTGTTTATTCTCCTTAACTTAAATAAATGTAAAATAAACTTAAAATAAACCTTTTAAAATTTGTACATAAACCTTTTCAAAATCTTTGAAGTGAAAATTAAAAACTAACCTTAAATAAATATCTTAAAAAACTAAAATTAACCTAAAATTAACCCTTTTAAAAAACTAAAATAAACCTAAAATAAAATGTTTATTCTACTTAAACTTGAAATAAACCTAAAATAAACTTAAAATAAACATTTTTAAATTTATAAATAAATCTTTTTGTAATCTTTAAAGTAAAAATTAAAAACCAACCTTAAATAAATCTTTTAAAAACTAAAATAAAACTAAAATAAACTGTTTATTCTCCTTTAACTAAAAATAAATCTAAAATAAACTTAAAATAAACGTTTTGAAATTTGTAAATAAAGCTTTTTGTAATCTTTAAAGTGAAAATTAAAAACCAAATTTAAATAAACCTTTTAAAAAAATAAAATAAACCTAAAATAAAGCATTTTTAAAAACTAAAATAAACCTAAAATAACTGTTTATTCTCCTTTAACTTAAAATAAATCTAAAATAAACTGAACATAAACCTTTTCATAAATCTTTTAAAAACTTGAAAACCCTAAAAATGTACCTTAAATAAATCTTTCAAAAAACTTTAAAAAAAATTAAATAACTAAAAACAACCTTAAATACACCTAAAATAAACCTTTTTAGAATCTTAAATAAAAAAATAAACCATAAATAAGGCTCTTTAAAACCTTAAATAAACCTTTTTAAAATCATTTTAACAATTGGAAGTCGGACAAATTTGCAAAGCGGCGGAGATTAGGTTGGCGTCTTGATCCAAATCTCCAAATACCTTGCAAGTTAACAACCTGCTAGATCAAATAACAACACACAAATCATCAATAAAAAGGTCAAAAAAAACATAAATAAAACAAATTAATCCACAAGTTCAAAGGCAACAATCATTGAACATCTTAAATCCACAGGTGACTTTAGCATTAAGGCAAAAATCACAATCCAGACTCAATGATAGGATCAAAACATTTTATCATTAATCAAGTAAATGAGGACATAAAATGCGAGATTAAGAAATCAAATTTGTGCCCAACTCATCTTCCCTACAATCCATTTGAGCCATCTAAGTTATAACAAAACCAACAGAAATCGAATCATCAAAATTTCATCCTCATAAACAGCCAGGAATCTCTGTAAGCAAGGAAAGAATAGCAGGCAGGAAAAAAATTTCCGCAACTAAAACCTAGTGTCGAGTTTTAAAATCAAAATTATGCACTTGTTATTATAGCTGCTGAACAACCCCTGGTTCCTTCTTGAAGTTTGAACAGAGAGTGTTGAGATAAAAGATTTGACTCTAGTGCGAACAAATTATCTTGAATTTCTGGGTTTTGCATTCCAAATTCCAAGAGCTGCACAGAATTGCCACTTGCTTCTAACTTCATTACCATTACTTAAGAAAATAAGAAAAGCAGAAGACGCTTATAATCAGTCATACAAATGATCCATTACTTTTATTACTTATAATCATCTCATTGATTTGCATTGCACTCTAGTTCCTGCTTCAGGAAACTTCAATCTTCATCAGCTCAAAGAAACCTCTCCCCCCAAACTCTTCATCAGCGCAAATTTCCTGAGCCAATAGTTAATCAAAGCTAATGTAAAGCACGCGTTCAGAAAGAAATTAAAAAAAAAAAAAGAATCATTGAGTTACCGAGACCAAGCTGATCCTTGTAAAAAGAGAAAGTTTCATTCACACTCTTCCTCGGAGTTATATATTTCACCAGGGCCTTATACGCGTTCCTCATCCGTCCCTGACGAGAGAGATTGGATGGAGTGAAGGTTAGATCTCGGAGATTCAAGAATCGACAGATCTGTCGAAGCGAAGGCACAAGGCGGAGGAGAACTAGTACGACGGCAGTGGAGATCGACGGCGTAGGAAGAACACATTACGTTCGATGCGTTTAAGGAAGAGTGGGGGAGTGGAGATTGGGGATGTTGTTGGAGAACTCGAGACGATTTAACTCATCAGAGAGTTCGTCGAGAGAGAGGAAATGAGAAGCGAAGTAAAAGAGATGAAGAAGAGGAAGTAGAAAAGGACTAATGGCTTTCTTCTTATTCCTCCTCTCGACATTGTAAGAGGAGAAAAAGAGAGTATGTGTGTATAATAACAATAATGAAGAGAGAGAAAGAAAGTTAAATTGAAAATAAGAATAAAGATCAAAAAATTTTGAATAAAATAAAAAGCAGATTTTTTTTAAGGAAAAGTGAACTTAGTTATACGGACTTCCGCAGAAAAAGTTAAGTAAATAGAGTGCGGAGTAGAATTGTTGTCGGTTTTGAAATCGGCGGCTTCAATTTGTGAAATGTAAAAATTGGAACTAAGTCGTGGTTTCTATGGTTTGATCTGGTTTTGGTTCGATTAGGTTTCGATTTCAGTTTTAATCGGTTCAACCGTCGGTTCGGTTCAGGTTCGGTTTCCTTTTTTTTTCCAAAATTTTTTTTTTAATCTGTTATTTTATTCCGTCAATTTTTTTTCGGTTTGTAAATTTTGTTACATTTAATAATTAACTATATTACCAATAATACATTGTATTCCAAAGATTTTTGTTAATAATTTTCAAACAAATTAACTATTCTACTAGTAATTACATCACATAATTTTAAATAAAATTAAAAAAAAAACTCATTAAATTTTATTAGATGTCTTCACTTGTGGCGGAGGAATATCGTGGTTACAATACTAAATTTAATTATACAATATAACTATACAACAATTAACAATATATAATAAATTAAAATATAAGTAAAAAAGAAAAATAGAAACTTAAAATGATAAATTAAATTATAAATTTTCTTAAAATAAATTTTAAAAATATCGGAACTAAAAACTCTTTCTCTCGCTCCCCCCTCATCTCCTTATGTGGGAATTGGTTGAGTTTGACTCTATTTAGTTCCAATATTTCTAACTTTAAAACTTTTAAAATTTCTGTTTCCACCAAAATTTTTCATTACTTCAAAATAAATATGTAAATATTAAAGCGTAATAAAATAACAAAATAAATAAATTAAACTATAGTAAAAAAGTAGAAGGAATTTGAAAAATGTAATTGCAAAAAATAACTTTAAACAATATA
>CAODLS010309059.1:0-10399 GCA_948243855.1 Flueggea neowawraea
AAAGGAAATGGAAAGAGATGGTGGAGAGAATTATTTCAGTGGTTAAGAGTGAGTTATGATGGAAAAGAAAATAGTTGGAGGTAGTTATAGCCTCACACAACCGACATGACATGTCTCACTTATAACCTTCCAGAAAACATACATCTAGATGTGCAGTACATCTTCTACGCACGTAGTTCCTTCTTCAACGTGGGTTGTACCCTCCTCAACGCACATAAATGGCTGAGCTGATGATTTCTCATCCTCTGAAACAACATCAACGTACGCTCTATCATGTACAATGCACACAATTCTTTTCTCACACTCACGATGCATGTTCCAGGGACGTTCCATGTACACAGAACCTCTCCAACGCATGTAGACGTGCTGAGGCACATCCACGGCCCATCTCAAACGTCGATCAACGCGCGCAGAACTCCCCATCTACGCACGTAGATGACTTCCAGACTCTCCAACGCAGAACGCGTGTAGTACGCTTTCAACCGAGATCAAACCTCAAAAATCAAGATTCCTCACATCCAAAACACTTCGAAACTAAACGAAATGCTACAGTGCTTTGATTATAACAGTATGATATATTACATATTTACATTGTGCTACACTTATATTTTTTCCATTTTGATCATCTTGGCCCAAGTTACAAAAACTACTCTTAAGATAAAAATTTTACCAAAACTTCAACTACAAGAGTACTTTTTATCCTAGAACATCTCATTTTACTATTTTTGGGCCTCAACTTATTCAGTCCAACTTTCACTTGCAATCTTTTGGACCTTCATGCTTTTGACTCAACTCTACATCAATAGATAAAAAACCCATTTATATTGATTAAGTCCAAATCATTTTTTCTTCATAGATGCATATTTCCAATTTGTCTTTTCTCTTAAAGATATCAAGTTTAATACTCCAAATTTGAACTAATAACCTCAATACCTCAATTATAAATTTAAACACTGATAAACATCAAGTGAAATATATCAAGCTCATAAATTATGCAAGTTCAATCAACTATTTTTTATCTATATCAAATATGCAAATTAATCCAATTTCACTTAATAATAATTTATCACTATTTAACATCATCAAAACATATTAGATGAACATAAGAGGTCGATAGACAATAATCCTTTTTATTTTTCTGTACGATCAATCCTTGCGCAAAGCATGTGACAAAAAGACAATATACTAATACATGACACCATAAAAAATATATTATAATCTTTCAATAAAAGATCATTAGAAAGAATATATTTAACCAGGGCAGGCTCAAAAGTATTTTTGGTCCTAGGTAAGATTAATTTAGAGGCCCTTTTAATATATATATATATATATAATATAAAATTATCTAAAATTTATTTTTATTTTTTTAGACAAAAAAATCCTAATGAATTGATAATATAGTTAAATTATTTAATTTTTCTTATGTCATTGTTGAACCTAAATAAGATTTATTAATTTTAATTTTGAAAAATATTTTTAACTGAAACTAACGTAACAAGAATTTTGAAAAAAAAGAAAATACCCATATCCTTCATATAAATCAAAAAGTTAAAATAATAATTCAAATTTACCAATAATTTATTTTAAAATTAAACCAAATGAAAATGTTAATCAAAAGATTCAAATAGTATCTAATAACTAGAATACTTTGCTTCCTTTATATTGTATTTACATGAAATTAAATTCAAATTTGTATGTGATAATAAATAAAATTAAAAAAAAGAGAACAAAGTTAGTTTGTGTACTCCTTATTAAGCCTAATTTTTCTTTATTGTCAAAGTCAAAAGAATGAAAAAAAAAATGCCTTCTTTTAGTTTCTGTCAACCATTTCAATATAAATAGTTAACTATTTCAGAGGCCCACTAATTTAATGGGCTCTAGACCTTTACCTAGACTACTTACCCATCAAGCCAACATTGTATTCAACACCACTAAGTGAAAGGTAGATATCTATATATGATAATAAAATTAAATGGTGAAATCCAATGTAGTCTTTTGATTTTCATTTTTTCAGTCTAGTATTTTCAGTTCAATATGTTTAATTCAATAGGTTAGTTTGATTTTCATTTTTTGAAACGATATTTTCTAATTGAATTGGTTTCATTTATATCTTATCACAAAATATAAAAATACAAGACATGACGTAATCGTGTCTTCAATATTCTGCTAAACATTTAGCGATTGATAAAATGTTGATTTATATTAATAAAATAATGCACGAATAATATATAATCCTTTTAACCATAACCAGCACAAGTTGGAATTGACAAAATCATAACTAGATTAATTTCCAACAAAAGAAGTCCAAACTTAACTTGCAACAAAGGAAGACAAAATGCATTGATAATGTTAAAATACAATAAAAATAATTACCAAGTACAAATCTACCACAACATAAATTCATGCAAATTTATAGTAATTTAAACATATGCTAAATACCAAACCCAACTTGCAATAGAAAATTACAACCATGTCTACCTCCTTACAATAGAACATCAAATCCAACTTCTAATAAAGGAAGACAAAATACTGCTAGTAGAGAAGATAATGATGTTAAAACTAATGGTGTAGATGATGTTATTGAAGATACTGAAAGTGGAGGTGGCAAAGAGAAGAAAGTTGCACAATTGATTTCTCAATCTCGATTATGTGAAATCAATCATCAATATAATAATATAAAGTCGAATCATAGGGCTATTAATCTAATTTCTCATAATTCTAAGTTTTTTTTCATATTTTTAATGCAATTTATTTTTAATTTGAAACGTCTAATCATTTATATGTTTAACCATTTATTTGAGTTGCAGAAGCTTTTCTTTTAGTCTGCCTATTTTCATGCCATACCTTAAAAAATGATTTCTCTCCTAATTTATCTCAACCCAAATTATGACGATGGGAATAATACTCTTTTGTTCTTCCTTTGTCTACAAATCCATTCTCATTCAACAATTGCTTGCCGTTGATTTTCTATCTTCGCTCCTCTTTTAAACGAAATAAATCAATAACTTTGATCAGAAACACGGTAGAGACGATGAATAGGAATTGAAGTCAAAAAAAGCCATTCAAGTTGTTATTTCATCGTAGTAATCTTGAGAGATTCCTGAATTCCAGAACACTTTTTATTCAAGTGCAATATTTCTCTAGGGTTGAGTTTTACTTAATCTTTTAGTTATTGTCTTAAAAAAAACAATTGAAAATTTTGAGAAGTGAACAATAATTTTATTTGTTATATATTGCATTTGTTGCATATGTGGTTATATAGTTATTTCTTTGTGTTGTGGTGGTTGTATTTAGCCTCGCCATAATTGAAGAGGAGAATTAATGTTCATAAGATAAGAAAGGTATCATTTTTTTTTCTCCTTTTCTTCATGATGTGGTGATTATTATACTCTTTGGTCCCTTCAAAACAAGAAATCTGTGATACCACTTTGTCATTATTTTTATATGAGTGTTATGAATGTGAAAGTTATCATGGTTTCAACACATAAAATTTTATTGTAAAATTAGGAAAGACATAAGCATCAACAAAAATCACTACTAGATAAAGTGGACATGTTCTTAAAAATGTGCATGACGTAAGTATATGGCATAATATGAGAATGTGTTTTTTTTTTAACAATATGAGCATGTTCATCCAACTTCAAGGCATGACTTCAACAATTTCTCTTCTTTCATTTGTTATTTATGTTTTTATATCAAAAACAACATTTTATCTCCTGCTCTGTTTTTTTTTTGTCATCATCGTCAGTGGATCGAAGCTATTTTTGCTATTGATGTCACCAATTGTGGCAATTCATTGGGTATTGTTGGTAATTTTTTTCTCAATTGTTGGTCTTCTAATTTGTATACATATTTGGGCTTCTTTGCTAATTTTTATTGGGAGTTTCCCAATTCGATAAAAAATTTCCTCTTTTGTGAAACTTTCTCTCTATTGATGATATATTTTTATAATATAGTGGTGTGAATGCAATTAATGGTGAAAATTATACACCTCTCCATGATTGATATTTGCAGGTGTTTGTCACTTTTTCGTCTTCGAGGCTTACCAGATCCTTACGGGTCGCGCTTGAGAGTGAACATGTGTGCTAAAGGGTTTTCATTGCCTTACAGCCTATGACTTTAAATCAAAGACGAAGTGCACAAACAAATGGAATTTTATTAAACTTAAAATATCAAAGTACAATAAGAGGTTCAAAGTACAATAACTAAAGTACAAGCAGAGGACTCAAATTACAATATTGAAGTACAACAGAGATGAGTAGTATGAATCGAGAAAGAGTTTGAAAGCCTACGTTCGGAGAGTAACTCATCACACAGGTTCTTAAATAGTTCAACTCAGTCAAGGAGTTGATGATGATGTTGTTAATTTGTTGCTACCCATAATTGCATAAAAGTAAAGGGCTAGGGACTAAAAGAAATGTAAAGACTAATGTAAAGATAAATGAATTGTGTTGATGTATAGAGGCCTCGCTCTGAAGCTTGCTTCTTCCTTTTACAGTCTAGACTTGTAACATTTTGTTCCATATCCTCTATGCTTGGTGTAACTGTCCACTCCATGTCTTTCATAATGTGTGTCCCAATTTTGTTAATTGCAAGTCCACTTTCATCAAATAAAGTGCGACGTGTCCATGTAACACCGCATCCACTACCCCATTATCTTGACATATCAAGCTACTTTCATGCAAAACATGTTTAATGGCATTTCTCATGTCACCTATGTCTCTTTGCATGCAATAAGTGCATCTGTGATAATGTAGTCATGGGATCATGTGTAACCTAATATGATGATTGTTTATGACTTGCTTGATCGAAGGTCTAATGCTCAATGGTTCCACTATAACATACTCGATGGGATCAAGCTCGGCAATGCCAAATCTCTTGAAGCTTCTAATGTTATCGACCTCGAGGATATAATAATTTCTAATTTAACACTACATGGATGCATGCCATGTGTGTTGTATATTTTTGGTAGTAAAATATGCCCCCCATTTTTGCCCTTAGAGAAAATCGCAAGGGTCTTTTCTCCAATGGCATGCTTAGTGAGGACAAAAAATTGTTCACATTTATCAATTACACATGTCATTTGCTTTAGACATAACTATTCACGAGCAATTTCAATTTTTAGTTGATTTTCACAAGTCTATCCTCCAAGTTTTCACTCTACATATAGCTTTACAATGTTGATCACATATGTCTAACATATCATCTATTGACATCATAGCATATGCATGTGATCGAGTGTAAGCTTTCCAACCGACTTTGTTAATAGCCTTGCAGCCACATGATAAAGAAACCTTTAGCCAAATAATCTATTGACCATAAATAAAATAGGAAATTATTAACATGACTATGTATGAACAATTTGATTGTCATTTTCTCGTTTGCAAGTTCATCCACTAAGTAGCATATTACAAATTAGTGTATTTCCATGCATATTAAATTTTCAAATTCACCAAATTGGCATGTAAATATTCATGTCTACAGATGTAATAACTCTCCCGTTCCAATCAATTCTCTATAGCATTCCGACCAACTTTGACCAGGTCTTTAGTGGAACGTCATTCGATGGATAATGATCTTTGTTCATTTGAGAATTTGATCCTCGAAAGCTTTAGGTGATTTTTGGTGTTTGAAAATTTTTTAGGATGTTATCCATGAAAGTTTGGGTGATTGTTAGGTCCTGACAATGATGTGATTTATGATTTTAAGTTGAGAACATGTTTGAGGTGTGACTTTGTGTGCATAGAGCTTGCTGGAAGCCAACTACATGCACAGTAGTGGCAACTACGCACGTTGAGTGTGGTTCGGATGGGTTTGTGGGCTGTGTAGGCTGTCTGTGTGCGGTGGAGTGGTTCTGCTCACATTGTTCATCGCTAGGACATGAACCGTGAGCACCTTGAGCCGTCTACGTGCCTTACACACGTAGTGCGCACGTTGTTCTTCGTATAGGTATAAGCCATGGGGATTTCAGGTCGTCTACGTGCATCGTTGAAGGAGTTTGAGCACGTATAAGTCGATCTGGGATTGAGCTTAGAGTTTCTAAGCACCGCCCATGTGCGTTGGAGAGTTCGGTGCATGTTGGATCGTCACTTGGTTGTGAATCGTGAGTGAGTGAAGAGTTCTACGTGCATAGTACATGGTGGAACGTACGTTGATCTTGGCTCTGAGGATGAGAAATCATCAGATCTACCGTTTGCATGCGTTGAGGAGGGTGCAACCCACTCTGAATAAAGAACTAAGTGCGTAGAAGGGATACTGCACACGTAGAGGTGCCTTTTCTGGGCAGTCTTAAGTAAAACGTAACATGTTGATTTTGTGGGTCTATAAATACCCCTCACCCGATCTTCTTTCGTCATTTTGTCTCATTTTCACTCCAAATCACTCTCAACTCTTCTGATTCTCTCTTCCATGGTCTCTCCTTCCTTCCTAATCATCTCTGGAGGTAAGATCAAGCTTCTAGCCTCTTCATTACCTCTGTTTAACACTTGTGATTTATGGATATCACTTTGGTCCGATTTGACCTAGGTTTTTTAGATTTGAGTGGTTCGGTTAAGATGGATGCTGAGGATTGTTAGATGATGATTGTCTGAGGTAAGATAGTTCTTGTTTTCCTCTTATTTCATCGTTTTCATGCATTAATCTAGGAATCCATTTTTTGCCGAATTTCGTTCTAAGGCTCGAATTTGATGTTTCTGTTGGAGAGATTGTTAGACATTGATTGTTTATGGTATTTGAGGTTAGATTAACATGAATCAAGCTTAGAATCAAAAGATTTGAGGTTGTTCTAACTGGGCTAGGGTTTGATTCGGGTTGTGTAGATCTTTGATGGTTAGAGTTGTTTTTGAGAAACCAATCATGGATTTGAGTTTTTGAGGTTGATTATGACAAGTTTGGGTGTTTGAAACTGATTTCTATCGGTTGATTTGACGAATGAATTTTTGGGGTAATTTTTCCATAAGAGATGAAACTTGATATTTTACAATTTTGGGGTCTAAATATAGTTTCTGAATATTTTAGAGATTTGATTGCAATATTACATCGAGGTTTAAATGTTGAGGAGCGATAGACTTTCGATTTGAATAGGATTTCTGACGTCGATGGCGTTTCAGTCTGCATTTGCATTTCATGCATGTTTTGTATTGCCACAGTCACCAAGTTTGACATGTTGGTAAAACACTTCTTTCAACTCAGTTCGGTTTCCGAGGTGACCAGTCATCGACCGGTGGTCAGGGATTTAGAGTTTGGAAGCTCGGGATCCAGGTGAGTGGATGATAGCTTTAGACACATAGGTTGTGTCTCTTCTACTTATATGTTTTTGTTGTGCTATCACCATAACATGTAAATTGGAATAACTAAATGATTGGAAATCCTAAAATTGGCCAACATGAGGACTTGTCTGATTGGATTTGTTTTTGGAAAATTAATTGGATTTTTGGAAAGAGTAATGATGCTCTATCTTTGAAAGGTTTTGCACTTATATGGAAGTTGAATGGTTTTGAGAAATAATATAAATTGATTTATATTATACTTATTTGGTACGATTATGAAGTGCGTTTGAAACTTTGTTTTTGGTAAAACAATTGTCGGCTATGCATGTTGCTTGTTGCAAATGCTTTGCTTTATTTTAGAAATAAATAATTTTATTTCTGTTATTTTTGAGATACTACTTTGATATAGCCTTGAGGGCAAGATAATTTTGATTTGGATTTTGGATCCATCATGGGATACAGCCTAGAGGGCTATCCATAGTGCCTTAGAGGCCATACTACTTTGTTTATTTGAGTTCCTGACGTTGATTATGATCAGTTTAGATGTATGAAACTAATTTCTATCGGTTGATTCGATCAGTGAATTTTTGGGGTAATTTTCACGTAAGAGACGAAACTTGATATTTTACAAGTTTGGGGTCTAAATATAGTTTCTGAATATCTTAGAGATTTGATTGTAATATTACATCGATGTCTGAATGTCGAGGAGCTATAGACTTTCAATTTGAATAGGATTTCTGATGTTGATGGCGTTTCAGTTTGCATTTGCATTTCATGCATGTTTTGTATTGCCACAGTCACCGAGTTTGACATATTGGCAAAACATTTGTTTAAGCTTAGTTCGGCTTCTGAGGTGACCAGTCATCTACCGGTGGTCAGAGATTCGGAGTTTGGAAGCTCGACATCAATGTGAGTGGATGACAACTTCAGATACATAGGTTGTGCCTCTTCTACTTATATGTTTTTGTTGTGCTATCACCATAACATGTAAATTGGAATAGCTAAAGGATTGAAAATCCTAAAATTGGTCTACATGAGGACTTGTCTAATTAGATTTGTTTTTGGAAAATTAATTGGTTTTTTGGAAAAGAGTAATGATGCTCTATATTTGAAAGGTTTTGCACTTCTACGGAAGTTGAATTATTTTGAGAAATAATATAAATTGATTTATATTATACTTCTTTGGTACGATTATAAAGTATGTTTGAAACTTTATTTTTTGTAAAACAATTGTCGGTTATGCATGTTGCTCATTCCAAATGCTTTGCTTTGTTTTCGAAATAAATAATTTTATTTTGGTTATTTTTGAGATACTACTTTGATATATCCTTGAGGGCAAAACTATTTTGATTTGGATTTTGGATCCAACATGGGATACAACCTAGAGGGCTATCTTGGTGCTTTAGTGGCCATATATATATGACTTCGTGCCTTAGTTGTTGTACATTCGCCTTAGTGGCTATATATTTGACTTAGTGGCTATACTCGCCTTTGTGGCATTACTTGCCTAGATGGCGACATGGTGCCTTTGTGGCACAATGATTGATTTTGGGATTTCAAGAAAACCAAAAGTTTTGACTTCTGCTTGAAATTTTCAGTAAAATGAAAATGGGTGTTTGTACGTTGCTTCGAAACTTCTGATAACCTCCAGGGGTTTTATGAAGTATATTATCTTGCTTTGAAAGTATGATGGTTTTGATAAAGTTTGAAAAAATGTTTTGAAGGATTTTGCTAACACTCTTGATGGTATGAATGCATGTGTATGCGTTGTCTGCGAAGGGTTTCAAAATGGTTTTTGAAACGATATTATGTATATAGCATGTATATATACATATCTATCTTTGGTTATACTTGCAAACGATATTTTCACACTGTTTTCAAAATAGCCTTTGTGAGGTACGTATGAGGCAATCTGGAGTGTTATTCCTCACTGGGTTTGACCCCCTTTCTTTGTTTTGTCCTTGTTTCTTATCATTGCAGGTGATTTTGTGGACAATGATCTTTGGCTTTTGATACTCAGTGAGGTATTCTGACGTTTTAGTCAGTACCCTTTCTATCGGGCCCCATTTTTATGATTTGTTAGAGGCTCCACATCGGGTTCCTGTGTGATTTTTTTTGTTTCTGTTATTGTTTCTGACATTTTAAATGTTTTAATTTGAAATATTTTCCAAACTTAATATTCTATATATTTTGTTTTAATCAAATAAGGTTTAAACCTTTATTTGATTTTATTATTTATTTGAATATGATTTTTGGGTAGAAGTTCTGCACTTTGAAGGCTTGTGCCGGATGGGCCAGGCTCCCATAGACGATTCACCTCGTACGCCGGTCATGATCCCGGGAATGGGTCGTGATCATGGATGGATGGAGAAATTGTGCTACATCAAATAAAAATTATCTGAATCATAAATTAAGAAAAAACAATGACGGTATTAAAATTATATCAAAATTTTAAAGCATTAATTTGAGGAGTTGATATTGAATCATCAAAATTTCCTTTTTAGAATCATGTAACCATCATCTTAAATTAAGAATGAGTAACAC
This sequence comes from Flueggea neowawraea, assembly GCA_948243855.1. Lineage (NCBI taxonomy): Eukaryota > Viridiplantae > Streptophyta > Magnoliopsida > Malpighiales > Phyllanthaceae > Flueggea > Flueggea neowawraea. The sequence continues at coordinate 9,813 of CAODLS010309059.1, forward strand.
CAAAACAAAATTTAATAGATTGACCTAGTAAAGTACTTTCTAAAGTATAGAGGACCAAAATAAAAGCATTTACTAAACTGTAAGGACACAAGAGAATGAAGAAATAGACCACCTTATATATATTAGACAAGGGTGTTTTGGTTTCTTTATAAAAAAATTAAATATATTTGAAGAGAAATGAAGAGAGAGACCGAATGGAGTTTTCCCAATTCACTACACCTCATGGATGGATGGAGAAACTATGCTACATCAAATGAAAATTAACTAGAACACAAAATAAGACAAAACAATAATTGTATTAAAATTAAACCAAAATTTCAAAGCTTTAGTTTGAGGAGTTGATATTGAATCATCAAGATTTCTTCTTTAGAATCATGTAACTATCATCTTAAATAAAAAAAATAAGAAACACTTAAAAAAAACTTAAAAATCAATCTAATAAGATTATTTAAACATAGAAAAAGAAAAATACAAAAGTAAATTCTACAATAAGCTAAGGTTATAGAAGACAATGAATAAATATTTCTCATCTACGCTAAAGAAGCTTCACAAAAAACAACCAACTTTTTGCTCTGGAAGTTTAAGTT
>CAODLS010309117.1:0-17253 GCA_948243855.1 Flueggea neowawraea
TTATTTCGACTTGTTTAATCTCATTAATTAAAATTTTAAAGAGATGTTTTAATTTCTTTATTTTGTATTGGAGCACCTTTTGGTATCAAACTCCAAAGTCGTTTTACATTACAGAAGCAAATTCCCGGATGTAGTTAGAAGGCACTGTAACTAGGGGTATCAAAATGTATTGTCGTGTGAACCTATTCTGATGACACGATTAAGGTCAATATAAACATGATCTGTTTATTAAATGGATTGACACAACACGATTATTAAACGGGTTAATACGATACAACATAAATAACTCATTTAATTAGATAGGTCGTGTTTTTTATTAAAATTTGGTACAACCCGTTTAACCTATTTAACATGTACAATAATTATACACAACACATTTAACCCATTTATGACCCATTTAACAAATTTAATATTCCAATACAATTCAAATTAAAAATACAATTAAAAATCACACACAAAAAAAATCCAAATGACATGTTCAAAATTCATACACAAATAAAGATCCAAAAATACAAAGTTCATATACAAAGAAAGAGAGGTGTAATAAACTTTTAATTAATTAATTATATATATATATATATATATATTTATATTTATAAAACTACATATATATAATTTATAAATGTGTTAGCGGGTCGACACAACACGACCCGAGACACGATCCTTTTTATTTCGTGTTGTAAATGGGTCAGCCCGTTTATGACATGAACCTATTTAAACTCAACCTTAATCCACTAATTTTGTGTGTTATACGTGTCGTGTTATCGTGACATTATCCATTTTGAAACCTCTACACTTCGCCCACTGAAGGCAACAACACCATAGAACCTCCAAAGACTTTGTTTTGAAAAGCAACACCACAAACATAGAATCGCTTTCAAACAAAATATTGTGTCATCCGCACTTCGAAGCTTTATTAATAGTAAAAATTACCGACTTGAGCTCCGCCACAAATGCCGAAGAATCATCTGTAGAGAACGCAAATGCCCCTTTGGAGAAACCTCTGGCATTTCAAAAAATGCCACTAGCACCTAAAGCAAGGGGCGTGCCTGAAGCTGAAGCATCTGTCTTAACCTTAACCCAATTCGCTGGTGGATAATTGAATTTATAATTTCAGAAATTTTATAAGATAATATTTTTTTTTTTGATAAATCAGTGATTATAAATAAGTTTTGCCAATACAAAACTTTGTTACGTATTTGAAATCATAACAGATTGCTAATTTAAAAATAGGCTAAATCTTAATTAAGATAAATATGTTATTTTTAAATTTAAATTTGCTAATTCAAGGAATGGTTCCACTCAAAAAGAAAAGGAAATGAGTAACACGGTTTGAAAAGGTTGTAATCAGCATATTTTTTTGGAAAATAATTTCCAAGTCCTTGAGTTAAACCCTAATTAGTAGGTCGATCCTCATATTTTAAGGATGTTGTATACACATCCTTGAAGTAAAAAAATAGGTTACACTTTAGTCCTTTTGTTCGTGGTCTGTTGGTAGATTGATGACGTATTCTGTTTTTTTTTTGTTTGAACGAGATTTTAAAGACAAAAATACCCCATCTTCTTAGGGTTTTGATTTCTTCATCAAATTCTATTTGCAGCTTCTGATTTCTTCTTTTTTTTTTCCTTCTTAATCCCGATTTTGATTTCTGCTTCTTCAGCTTTCATCAACAAAGAGATAAGTGATTTATTGGTTAAATAGAAGAATAGGAGCAAAACTTGTAATGCAAAATGCAATTAAGCAAATCTTGATGTTATTAAGCAAATCTTTAAGTTACAGACTTTGTTCTTCATTAACCCAATTCAGTTTTGTTACAAAACAAATTGCAAAAATAACCCTAGAATAATGCCCAAATCAAACACTTAAATGCATTGCGGTAAGCAAACAAAAGCAGTAACACCAACAACAACGCTAAGATTGACAGGGCCCAGCTTCTCAATTTTGCGATATGTGCTCTTCTGTTATTCTCCACAACAAGTCTTGGTGGCACTGTAATCCCAATATAGCAATCCAAGAGGGGGGTGAATTGGATTTAAAAAGTAAAGTTGAAAACTTTTAAAAACTTTTTGTATAATGAATTAAGAAACAAAATAGAATTTGAATCCAATTCACACACACTATAAATAAATCAATACCAACAAAGAGATGAAGGGATAGAAGAGAGAAGTTATCGATTTATAGTGGTTCGGTCCTCTTGACCTACGTCCACTCCTCTAGCTCACTAGAGAATTTTCAATCCATTAAAACGTCCTCGCTTGCGGGTGGAGGAAAACCGTTACACCTTCTTGTTTTCCAGGCTCACAAGAAACCTACTATACCCTGTTTTTAGCTGGCCAAAAAAGGAAAACCAGAACCTCTTTGTTTTTCTAAGGAAACAAACAAAGTAAACCTATACTACCCTTTTATACTTAAACACCGTGGACTACCAAATTTGTAACCAATATCTCACATCAACACAGTAGCAAAAATGCAAAAGAAAGCATGATTGGTATAAGAACAATGATAGGCTCGAAGAGAGAGAAAGTCAAGAAACAAACTAGCAAAACTTGGGCACACTCTTGAAAATTCTCTCTTGTCTCTTCTGTCTTGGGCAACTCTATTTATAGAGAGACTCTGGAATATAGCCGTTAAAACCCTGAAAGAGTCGTTGTGAGATATGTTCAACATTATGAATTTAATTGACGTCATAGGCATTAACGTGTGTTGTATCCATTAACGCACGTTCTTCAAATACCTAGAAGATGATTAAGGTGTGTTGTACTCATGAACGCACTTTAGTGACATTTCGTGTCTTCTGGTAGAACATATACCTTTCAACAACGCGCTTTGAAGATCATCAGCGTGTGGTGATAATGTTATTAACGCCCCTTGTTGAACCCTTAACGTGCGTTGTCGATTTCAAAGCTCACTTCTTGATTCTAACACAATCTTGTTCGAAGGAATATTCAAATGTTTAAATTCCCGAGGAGCATATTAGATTTTTCATTTTCTGACTGGAGCATCAACTACGCGCTTTCTTGACGTGAAACGTGCGCTCTTGATGTCCAACGTGCGTTCTTGAAAGTATGTAAAGGTTGTACCTTTACTCATCAATGGATGTTCTTGAATCAATAACATTTCATCAGCTTAAGATCGTTGATGCAGGTTGATGAATGTGAGGTATCTCTTTGATAACTTGCTTTGATGCTCATTAGCGCACTCTCATAATTTACTGTAGAGATCTCAAAATTCAGATCCGTGTATTCTTCATCATCAACGTCTCCATCTTCAACTTTGAATAAGTTTCAGAAATGCATGGACACTATCAACGTGCGTTGCGTTCTTCATTATGAACACACTTAGATGCATCAACTGGGGAATAACAGCTAGTATATACGTGCGTTGATGCCATATATGTGCGTTGATGCCATTTTTTCTTAGAGCCAGTGGGGATAAGCAACCAATAGCATGCATTGGTTACATATAACGTGTGTTGCTTAACTATTCAGTTGTTTTTTCAAATCATCAAAACTTAGAAGAATTTTGTATGTTGTTCATACAATGGTGCAACAATCTCTCCTTTTTGATGATGACAAAACCACTGAAGAGTTTGCACTCCCCCTCAGTTTATGCACCTCTTTTTAAACTGAACGAGAAAAATAAAAGAGTGGTTGATCAAGGTTGTAGAACCTTGTCATATGGTTAGTTACACATGTACCACAAACTCTGATATAACTCCCCATTTTTATCATAAATCAAAAAGATTTAAATAGAAAAGAGAATAACAACCATGTAACAAACTGCAATGGATACATAATCAACAAATTTGTATAGAAAAGAACAATTTATGACATTCATATCAAGAGCAAGTTTGAACAATTTTTACAATACAGAATGAGAATATGAATGCAACATGTGATGTTATGGAAAATGTGGATCAATGTTATAAGATCAAGCTTTAGAAGTTGGTGGTGAATGAGCTTTAGAAGCTTCTGTCGATGGCACATTAAGATTAAGGTTCCTTTTATCAACATATGTTTGATCAAGGTCTTTGGTACTCTTATCAACATCTAAAAGAATGATTGCAACTGATTGTCCTGTGTAGCCTTGTCAGTGATTTGCATGATTTATGGAGGATATGGATCTTGCGAAATATCTAAAGTTTGCTCAACATCTTTAGAATGTGCTTGTAATTCACCAAATGTAGACTGAGCTAGGTTACCAAGTTTCTCAGTCATAACAGATTGAAATTCATGCAATTCAGTTGGTTCAACATCCTCACGTGCCTCAGAAAGCGTCTCTTCAGAGTCAACGGCTTCATCAATCAAAGACTCAACGAATTTTCTAATCATTTCTAGAATTTCTTTATTCAATTTTGAGGCTATTGAAGTGTCCTCTTGGTGAGCAGCAGTGGAGCTTGAAGAAGCTTGTTTGTGAGACAAATCGGGAACTTCAATATCCTCAATACTTTTCCCAGTCCTTAAGATTTCCACGCTTTTGAAAATCAATTTCTGAAACTCTTCAATTCTCTCCAATCTTCTTCAGTGAGATTTTTTAATTTCAGAAATTCATCCTTAGTCACCTTGAGATTTTCAAAATTATTATCCCTGTTTCTTGCCCTTGCTTCTTCACCAACTGATCTAGGAAGGAGGACTTTGGGTGCATCACCAACTCGAGTAAAAACCATTTCTTCAGGTTTTGGTCTATGTTTTTCATCTTTCTTGTCCACAAAAATATCATTGCTCCTGATGTAAGGAAGATACACAAAGCCTATGTTAACAATCTTGAAGAGCTTCATTCCTTTGAGATTTTCCTTTCGAATCTTGTGAGATTCTACCACTTGTTCCTCCTTAAAACCAGAAAAATCTACCTGAAATGTTCAAAGATCTTCGTCAAGTGGCAAGGAAATGCCATGCTTTCTTTCCTCTGCTTGTTCGTGCGACCAAATATTGGTTTCATGAAGCTTCTAACCTTTTCCATAAACACATTTAGAACCATAAGTGAGAAATGAACCTCTCGCCCTGTCATTAATAAGTAGATGCAAAAATCATCTTGAAATGTGATCGAATTCTGAGTGTGAGACCTTGGATTGATAACCTTGGTGAGAGCTAAATGCACCATTCTCTATTCCACACCAAAGATCATTCTCGTCTAACAGTTTCGCTTCCACATCAACCACTTCACTTTGGTTTAATAGGAATTTTTGAACTTCCTCTTTGTCCACAACTACTAGATTACATTCCTCATTGATGAATTCCTTTTCTTTTTCCTTCCCCTTCTTAGGAATACAACCATTAGTAGGCAACTTGAATAGATCATGCAAGATTTGATCAGTAACCTTCACTTCAGTCCCGTTTATGACTCTTTATCACAATCTCAAAGTCTACACCAAATTCATCATCATCTTCAAAAATACTAGCATTGGCATAGAATTCCTTAATCAAATCCGGATAACAGGTCCTCCCTTCTGTGCAAAAATCTTTCAAACCATACTTCAAGAAATTTTTGCTCAAATCCAACCCAGCTTCCTTTGAACTTTGAAAATCAAAAACTCTAAAATTTGAAGACTTCATCAACTCAAGAGTTTTATACCTTCTAGCAACAACCATACCAATAAACTTAATTGAATCAAACTCCTCTTCAGCAACAGTTCTCCTAGATTTCTTAGGAGTTGAGATTTTCTTACCTTTTGATTATGCCTTAGTGACCCGTTAAGATCGAGGCCACTTTACTCCCTTTGTTTGGATCATGAAGTTGTTTGGATCTTATCTCACCTTTCTTTACCATTTGAGATTGCGTAGATGTTGTGAATTCGAGCGAGCTAGACTAGAGAGAGATTAGGGTTTGTAGAGAGAGAGATAGGGTTTAGGGTTTTGAAATCAAATGGAGAGGATGGTTGTTTCTAGAGAAGAATTGATGTTTGTTTCGAGTTAGATGAGACAGGTGTGGTGAAAGAATCATTTGAAAAGATTGTAAATAGAGGCGGTTTAATTTTGAGAAGAATTGAAATTTTAGGAGGGATATGAAATTTAGAACTGGGTAGTCATCAATGTGCGGATATGATACATAATTTGCGTTCTAAATGATAGCCTGTGATGACTTACACGTGTTATACATCACCTGTGAACGTTGATGAGGGTTGGTTTAGGTGCTCAATTTGGATAGTAGGTTATAGGAAATCATCTACGCCCATTAAAACCTCAACAACGCACTCAAATGCCACATGCACCATCTACGTGCGCTCTTTGTCAACTCTACAATTTAATGCCAACAGCCTCTAACGAATAACGTACCTTAGTAACCTTTAGCGTCAAAGGCAATCTTCCAACCATGTTTGTTCATACACCAATAACGCACCTTAGAAAATGACATCTGATACCAAGGTACGTTCAACAAAACATTAATGCTCATTATTCCATTAGAACACGCCTTATCGATTTTTTTGGTACTTCAGAAAATTGTGACATGACTCATCAACGTGGCGAACCCATCAACAACGTGTTCAACTGAGATACTCTAAATACATATTCACTGTGACTTATCTTCAGCGCACGGATTAGAACATCTACGTGTGTAGCACACAGCCACTGAGGATTTCCATAAGAGTTTCTCAACCACTTACGGACTTTAATCACTCATAGCACACTTCAATGCCAGATATCTACACATCAGTCGCAAACTCATCTCTGATGACGTGCGTAGCTAACCATTAAAGCACTTTGGTGCCTCTAAACCTGATACCTTACTCATTCTCCAATCGTGTACTTGATCTCATTTGCAAATAGATCACTTTGATGTAATTATGAATGCATAAATGAATGATTATGAACATAAATAATACATAGCATGCACTGGTCAACTTCTAGCAAGCGCACTAGAATCGATGTAGTTTTACCAAGGAGTATTCCAAAGGATATCGTAACTAAGGGAACATGTCTAATTATGGTCAATTAACAAAGAAAAAATAATTAGAAGCATCAAGTGAATTGTTTTTTGGGTTTTAGAATTAAAAGCAAGCAAAGATTTAAACACAATAATGTCAATAATAGGAAAATATTAGGGCTTTCAATATAAAACCAATTATTAATTGCTAAATGGATGAAAATGGGTTTTAACAAATAGTTGCGAGTGTTCTCTCCTTCTAAATCACCCAAGGCCTCTTTCAAGATCACTCAAGTTGTGTCTATACTTCCTAGGAGGGTCATTTCAGCCTCACCTAGCCAAATTAGGTCCATTAGGATCATAACGGAATTTCATCGAACACCTCATAGCATAGGTATATTTCTATCCTAAACCATATAAGTTTTATTCTTGTAGACCTCACCCAAGCTTGATTTTTCAATTCATCACTTAAGCTTGTCAAAAACAACATTGTAGTAGCTAAGCACCAAAACAATAATCAACAAGTCATAAAATCAATCACCATCAATAGATTAGCATTAAAAGCATCAAAACAATAGATATAACATTAAAGACACAAAACCCATAACATTAATCAACCATTAAAGCAACATAAATACATGGTTTACATCTCTACACCCTAACACAAAAACTAAGATAGCATATTCACAAAGCTAGGCATAAAACAAAATAAATAAAACCTAAACATGGTTCTAAACAAAGAAAAAAGGAAATAAAAAGGGAAGAATAAAGCTTTTCTCAATGGATGATGGAAGCCTCCCCAATCCTCTTCTCTCTCTTCGCTTCAATGCATTGAATCTTCCTTGAGAATTTATAGAGAATGATTATATCCTTTAATGTAGAAAATGTCCAAGGTTCTTTTAAAATGATGTGGAAGAAGAGTATTTATAGTCCTCTTAGTCCCCCACAAACCCTAAGAATATTCTCCAAAAGATGCCCTTTGAATATGTTTTGGTCCCCACTTGATTTGTCTTCATTTGGAGCTAATTTTGGCCATCTGCAATCTGTCATGACCGTGACAATGAGTGTCACGGCCGTGACACATTTCTGTCTCCTTAAGTGTGCCCACGACTAGTGTCACGGCCGTGGTTGTCTGGGTTCGGTGTGCCCATGGCTAGTGTCACGGTCGTGACAAGTTTTTGCCCAAAATGTGGCACTTGGTTTTTCCTTGTCACGGCCGTGACACCTTTTTTCACCTTGTTTCCATCATTTTCTTCATGGTTTCTTGAGTTTACTTGGGTTCTTTTCATTTTGAATCATTTTTCATCATTTTCAACTCATTTTCTTCAATTTATCTCATCTTATAAACATTAGGAACTTTATAAGAATTTCACAATAAAAAAATAATTTATAGGATGAAAACAGATGCATTCTTGCTTGAATTAATATGTAAATTTAGCATACATCAATATACCTTTGTACACCTGTCGAACTCCTTCATAGACCTATGATGAACACTTATATATATATAAATATAAACAATTAATTATATATGTATAATTATTCATATACTAAATTAGTAGTACTAATTAGCTATCTTTAATCACCCACTTCATATATAATACATATATAATTAATTGTTCATATATATATAAAATTAAAATTTTCGATACTAGTTTCAGTTCTTTGGTTTGAGACGGTTCTCAGTACAAGTATTACTTAAGATCTAGAACCATCACAAATAAAAATTTCAACATGGTTCGGTTCGGATATTCGGTTCGATTCGGAAATCTTCAGGACTTATGCTTAGCCCTACTAGCAAACAAATGAATCTAATGGCACTCTCCTTAAGTTTGCAAAAATCATTACATCTGGAAGAGTTATCGGAATTCAGATCACAATATATGTTTCACCCGCATTGACAAATCCTAACCTCTAGAAAGAAATTTAGCAATCTTAACCCATGACATTACGTCCTAACTAAAGAAAAAATACCTCTAACTTTCATATAGCTTCAAAAATTACTTGGAAACATTCATATTACATTCAAAGAAAACTCACCACAAAGTTACTCCGGAGAGAAGTCATCATCCACGCCTTCGGGCCCATTCCCTGTCCCAGGTCCGTTCTTGTCCCCATTCCCCGCTGCATATTTCTGCCTACTACTGCATGCCTGCATTACAGAAGAGCAATAAAGTCAGTAAAAATGCTACAGTGAACCTACCAGGCAGGGATTACAGTAGATGATGATGTTGTTTCAGGGGGATATCTGACCTCTAAATGGTGTGGTTGTACAATTTACAGAATGGCGGAGGGGAGAGGTAGGAAAGCAGTGAGTCGTTTGCGCCAAATATAGAAAAGAAAGAGACATATTGTGTAGTTATGCAGCGTGCTCATTAAGAAAAGAAGGCATATTGTGTAGTTAAAAAAGAAAAAGAAAAAAAGCTTTGATATATTGAGCTAATATCAGATGGGTGTATGGTTGAAACTCTGAAACTCTGCATTGTCTGCTGAATCAAACAGGCGGATGGTTTTATGACCGTAAAAGAGGCTATTAGTAGTCACTAAAATTGGTAAATAAATTGGTGAGTAAATGGCACTGTTCCATTTTTCCGACACAGAGGTGCACAATTTGGTACAAAAGGCAACTGTGGCCGACTTGGCTTTTTTTTTTTGGTTAATTAGTGCTCATGCCTTAGCCTCTGAACCTCCGTTGCTCTAATGTTGATCTTGATTCTGATTCTGTTGCTGTTGCTTCATAGGAAGAGAATGTGTTGGAGGGTGTCAGTTTTTGCTGCTTGTGATCAGATTGCCCAATCAAAATATTACAATTTGTTATGTTTTATTTAATTTATAAGAACCAATTAATTAATTATCTTGGTGTTAAGAATACCAATTGGCTACTAATCAATTGAATTAGGAGTATCAAGAATATAGATTCAAATAAATCGATATTGTCATGATTAACTCGTCTTCAACTGTGGTTGCAACTCGCATCAACATGTTTGTGTTCTTCATAATAAATCCTAGTTGAAGTCCAGTTTTCTCATCATATATTGATTCACCAGAAATCAATTCAATATACTTAACACATTTTTCATTTTTATTTTTTTTCATATATATGATATACTAATAATTTGGAACTCCTCTTCGGCTACCTTTGTAATAAGAGACTCCTGCATTTTTTACTTATTCCTTGATCAAAATAAATATCAGTCGAGTTTTCTTACTCCCATTTATCGCTTCTTGATTCTTACTAATACACAGAGTAGAGAAAAATTTGTTTCATGCGGGAATAATCGTTTGTATAATTACACAAAGATGCTGAAAATGAACTGTCAAATATAGAATTTCAGCATGTAAAACCATTTTAGAAATGAATCTCTTTTTAATACAACTTTTTGATGTTTTCATTTAATCTATAACAATCAATTAATTAATTACCTTGGTGTTAAGAATTCCATTTGGAATTAGGATTTACGAGTATCAAGAATATAAATTCATACATGTATATACTTATCAAAGAAAAAATTTTAATCGTTTAATCTTTATGCCGGTATGTTTTTACTTTTATATTGTATTGTTAGAATTTTAAAGTGGTGTTTTTTTAAATCGTATCAATGTAATTTTTAATTTTTCTATTATGAATTTTAAATACTCGGATATAAGTGTTTGAAAATTTATATAATTAATTTATACAGTATTTAATTATTTATTATTAAAATACATTATAAATAAATATTCATTTAAAAATACTAAATTTTAAAAATAATTTTAAAATATAATATATAATACTAAAATAAAAAAGCAACAAAAGAATTATTATAACTAGTTTATATTAATTTAATTGAAAAACAACAAACAAAACTTAACAAAAAAACCAAAAATGATATTGTGTGATTAAAAAATTAAAAAAAAAACACAGAAGAATAAAAGAAAAGAACCACCACACCAAAATGGTGCCCAGGGTTCATGATAAAAGAAAAATAATCCTACTATTCGATTTGGTTTAGGGGAGTCATTTGCACATGAACAGTTGTTTGCCCTAATCAAAAAAATTATATGATCGGATTGTCAAATGTCAAGTGAGCTGAAGATATGTTTGTTTACTGTATCCTAGAAGGATTTATCAGAAAGAAAAGACATATAGGCCAAAAATCAGACTTAATTAATTTCATAAAACTGTAATTAATTAGAAACTAACTTTTGAGAGGATCATATGGCAGTCACCACCAACACATAGCTGAACAAGCATGTCATTTCTATAATGTCAAATGAAAATCAAATTAAACTCGTGTTCAAAGTTTAAAACCCACAATAGTAAAGAACTCCTCTATTTGCTATTGACTCTCAGATCATCATTAACTCGTCTCCAAGTGTCGTTGCATGGAGATGTTTGTGTTCTTCATGATAAATCGTAGTTGAAATCCATTTTTCTTAAGAGATATCTAGCTTGATATATATTGGTCTAGCACAAATCAATTTAATATATTTAATAGATTTTTCAATTTTATGTTTTTAATTTGTATAGATAAACTAATAATTTGCAACTCCTCTGCCGGTACCTTTGTAAGAGACTCTTCATTTTGCTTATTCTTTGATAAAAATAAACATCTACAGAGTTTGCTTAATCCAAAAACATCTTATGTGGCCATAGAAGTTTCACACGAGAAGGAATTTTGAGACTGAGATATCCTTCATTTAGATTTTTTCAAAATCCTAAATTACAAAGAAAAAAATCCTCTAAAATAAACAACACTCTACAAATTGACTGCTGGAATAAGTACTCTTAAAAAAGAGTCTTCAATGAAAATTCTTTAGAATAATCATCAGATAAAGAGAAAATGATTTCAATCATTCAGTAATTTAATAACCGGAATGCAAGTGGAATAAAATTTGGGAGCACACAAAATTTAGAGCGAAATCCATAGCAATCCCTGAAATTTAGTGTATTATTCATCTCAATTTCTACTAATTTTAAAATAGTCTCTCTGATATCTGATCCCAATTTCCCTCGTGACAACATAGAAAATAAAAACACAATTTTATAACAAAATTACCTTTTAATTAATGTTTAAAAAAATTCTCTAAAACCACCACTTTACCCTTTTTCTCTTCCACTAATTCTCATGTCTCTGCTCTCTTCTCTCTCACTGCATCAACACTTTCTTCATTCATCCTCCATGATATCTGATAATCAAAACCAACTAGCTCATTTTTCCTCCATGTACTTAACTGCAATCTTCATTGCCAACATCAAATTGCGAGCAAATTTAGGACCTTAAAAAACACTGGAAGCCTCTACCGTTGATGCAAAAAACATATTAGTGACTTAATGAACCATAACCAGTGAGATTTTATCGGATTCTGCAATTGAGGACAAGCAGCAGCATCAAACACCAGCTCAATTAAGGCTCTGTATGCCCATATTGGATTCTGCAATTGAGTACAAGCTGCATTTCATCCCTAAACTCTATAGATTGATTAATGGAACAAATTATGCCATATTTACAGACACACTTCTCCGTTCAACAATTTCATAATCATAATTCACAATTTGCAATATGCTAAATGAAAGAACTTAAAAATGTTGTTTCAAAAACGCACGCCTTCGACATGCTTGATGCTTCGAATCTGAAATCTCAAAGCTCGCTGGGAAATCCTGAGACTCATCTTGCAATGACCAGCAAAAACCATAATCCTCGAGTTAAAAAACTAGCAATAACAGAGTTAAAAAAAAAACTACAATTGCAATTTAAATCACAAATCAGAACCTAAATCAGAAAATTGAACCACAATAGAGACCCAAAACAATACCCAGCTTCCAAGATTTTCAAATGGTCACATTCTTCTTGAGATTCTAACCATTGACTCTGAATGTCCTGCAATTTTTGTTGCAAATCTATTTTTTGTGCCTCCTGTTCACATTCTTCTTAAGACAGAGGTGGTAGACGGTGGGTGGGTCTGACACCGATTAGAGGAGGCAGATTGTGAAAGGGTTTGAGTTGGCGAAGAGAGCGATGGAGCTGGTGGAGCTGGACGAGATCGAGCGACATTGGAGAGGGGAGGTCGCGAGGCGAAGAGCAGATTGTGAAGCTGGAGGTGACGGCACGATCTCTGCGGCGAAGAGAGAAGGTGACGGCGGCATAGAGCAGGTGAAGGACGAAAGAGACACGTGGTCGACGGAGGTATGGAAGGAAAGAGAGAGAGAGAGAGAGAACATAGAGGAAAGAGGCTTCTGACTGTTAGCATGAATATTTTTGACATTTCGCTTTTTTCATTAAACTTAATTAACCGAAGTTAGAATTAGTGGCCGAAAAAGCTATTTTAAAACTAATAGGGATCATGATGAATAATACATCAAACTTCAAGGACCGAAAATAGATTCACCAAAAAATTTATGTCAAAGAACAACCTTTTGTCTGCCCTCTCTCCACTGCACTTCACTTTCCCAATTTGAAAACCCTAACACTCTGTTTGTGAGGAGTGTTTTGGTTGGAAAGAGAAGGATATGGAGGGTTTTAAAATATTGACTTTTGTTTGGGAGCAATGGAAAATTTTAATAAATGGGTTTTGAAGGATTTTAAAGGATTAAATTTTGTATTAATTTTGAACAAATTTGTAATACTCTAAATTAGCGTGTTACCTTGAGTTCATGAGAGAGGAAGGATAGAAAAAAATGTGAGGTTAATTATACCCTAATATATTATTTTAATACCTATTTTATCCTTAATAATTTTATTTCACCCTAATGTTTTTTTCTCTCCTTCACAACACTTAACTTCACCATGACAGAAAGCTTGGACAAGAAGACGGCTGGTTTCAGGTGCGTTTGATTGTTACTTGATAAGACAAACTCATTATTTTTTTGATTCTATGATTGTTTGGAGTTCGATTTTAATCACCTTCCTAACCTGATTGCTTAGACTTTTTTTTCGATTTTCAAATATTAAGGTCCTGCAATTGCATAATTCACTTTTATGGAATACAAGAATAATATGCCTAATTCACTTTTGTGGAACGCAAGAATAATATTAGCACCTCTATAAAACCAAAAAAAATATGATTAACTGAATGGAAGTGCATTCATGCAATTTCTTTAGTAATTGCAGCACAATTGTAATGTATAGCATTCATTATTAATTTTGATTCTACGTTTGTTTCTGAGTTCAATTTTAAAACGGAACAGAAAAAACATCACAAAACGGAACAACAATTGTTAAGAATCCAATTTTCTAATTTCAAACAAGCAATGTAGTGATATATAGCGGAAAACAAAATTTGGCTTTATAACTCGTGCTATTGTGAAAACATGTCTTTTTATTTGTAATTATTAGTTTTTTTAATTTTTCATACTTGTAGACATGTTGAATTCTATTATTTTTATATTTTGGTTGTTCAATGTATATTATCTTACTGAACTTATAACTGAACATTATTTTCGTTATTTTATAAAGGATGTCAAAGAGAAAAAAATTGAATGACGATGTGCATGCAAATGAGGTCAATGCATATGGACACCTGCCATGAATGATGATTTGGTTAATGCATATTATCATGAGCATGTTATTGAGAATAGAGTTGGAGGAACTTTTACCACATATGCCTTTGACAATATTGTCAAAGAACTAAATGTGAAGTAAATTCAGAATCGCATGAAAAATATCAAAAGAATTTCAATAGGTGCTATGATATTTTCAAGAATGGGATGAATGGTTTTGGTTTTGATCCTATTACTGAAACTTGGAGTGCTGAACCTGAAGTTTGGGGGAAATTAATTGAGGTTTGTATAAATTGTTAATTGAAATTTTTTTAGATATCTTTTAATTGCACAAGAAATTAATTTATGTTCTTTCTTTTGTAGGTTAAACCTCATGCAGCTGAATGGAGGGAAAACCATACCGAAATTATGATAAGTTGGTTGAATTGTTTGGGAATGATCGAGCTTCTGATTTTGAAATAAGACAAAGAATGAATATAAGTTCAACAAAGGATAATGTTGAAGGTCTCGCACCAATTACCATATATGAAATTGATAACTTAGTGACTCAAGAGGAGATCACTCTTGAAAATATTGAGCTATTCAACATTGAATTTGAAAATGTTATCTCCTAGAGAAATGTCAAATGATTTACGGGCCATTACGAAAAAGAAAAAAATGTCAGCGGATGAGGAAAACTCAAAGTTGAATGAGGGAATAGATAATGTGTCTAATGCAATCACAGAGACAAGTTTAAATATGGTGAAAGATAGCACTCTTCCTATTACAGAAAGTGAGTTGTGAATTGTGCTGCAAGATTTAGAATTGAATGATGATATTTTGTCTACCACTTATCTTTTCCTTGTTTAGAAGCCTAAAAAGGTTAGAGCATTGTTGAGTTGTCCACAAGACAATAGGAAGAACATATTGAAGAAAATGTTGGATTATGCTTCTACATAAGCAATATAGTCGAGTATTACTTATTTTATTTATTTTGTGTTTGGACTCGATTTTTTTAGGTATTTGGACTAATAATGTTTCAATTCTTTCTTTAATAGAATTAAACATATCAAGATATTTTTTATTCATAATTTGATTTCATAATTTTATACATTATACTTTTTAATATTTAATAGTTATTTTTTATTTTTTATTCGAATTATTAGAAAGTGTTTATATAGTTGTTCATTATTAATTCATAATATCATAAAAAATTAAACTATGAAAAAGCAAATAAAAGTATGTAGTAAGGTCATATCAAACCCACAACCCCAAATCTCAGATTTAGATCATCTACAGTAAAATTCTCTCCAACCACAAACCCCAAATCTACCCAAAAAAGAATATTCCACACATATTCTTCTCACCATCCTATTTTTTTTATTACTATTATTCTTTCATCACAAATACTTTAAATTATATATTTATATTAATAATTTAATAAAATATATTTTGTTATATTTATTAATTTCATATAAAAATATTTAAATATTTATATTTTACTAGTTATTTTATAAGGTTATTGCTAGTTTGGTTTTATTATGGTATTATATTTTATGTAATGTTTTTAATTTTATTATGAATGTATCTTGTTCTAAATTTTTAGTGCATATAGCTTCTACAATTGTTTTTAGTATTTTGTCATATATTCTACTTTAATTTAATTTTTATTAATTAATTTAATTAATTGTCTATTTTATTTTTAATTAAGCATACAAAAAATACTAATGTAGAGATAAACTAACTCTAGTTGCATTAACACACAAAAAATTAAAACACCAAATACTACATAAAACACTTAAAAATAAAATATATATTATTAAAAAAATTAAAAAAATAATGGGCCCCTAATTCGGGGTCATAAATAATTGATCTCAAATTAGGAATCACACATAACTATACCCCAAATTTAGAGTCAAAATTGGGATATAGTTAGAGTGGATTTTGAATGCCAAATTAAGGATTTAGTTTCCTTAAAGATGACCTACTATTTAATATTGTAAAGACAAATTTAAGATATAATTAATCAACGTCCTTCTAATCTAAACAAACATAATTATTTATTAATCTTTTATTTACAATCAAATACCATTTATTTATCTCAAATAAATTAAAATTTTTATAATGCATACCATTCTACTTCAGTCCAATTTAATCTATTACTAACTATGTTGCACGGAAATGTGGTTTAGTTGGAGTTTCGGAATTTCCGAAACGTTTGGAAAATGAAACCGATGAGAAACTCAATAAAAAAGTTTCGAGCAAGTTTCTGCAATAACCAGAAATTTGGAAACGTTTGCTAATAAGAAACACGTATCCACTCCAAAAAAATCAAACCCTAATGTGGCATGAAATCCAACAACAACTAAAAGTCAGAGCATACAAATCGTCAGTCCGCTCGTCTACCACAAAATAGGTTGCAAATCTTGATTGTATTTTCCACCAATTCTCATTGAACTGTGATAACGATAGTCAGTTCTAGGATTGTGAAAAAGTGAAAACTTCTTCAGGAGGACAAGCTACAACCAATAATATCAAGTAATCCAACGTAAACCAGAGTTGTTGTCAGTTCCAAAACCGGCGATTTCGATTTGTCAAATATAAGAACCGGAATCGAACCGTGGTTTTTATAGTTTTGTCCGGTTTCGGCTCGGTTTGGTTCCGGTTCCAGTTTTGACCGGTTTAACCGTCGATTCAGTTTCGGTTCGGTTCCGGTTTTCTTTTTTTTTCAAAATTATATTTTTAATCCGTTATTTTATCCCGTCAATTGGTTTGTAAATTTTGTTATATTCAATAATTAACTATAATACCAAAAATATATTTTATTCTAAATATTTTTTTAATAATTTTTAAATAAATTAACTATTCTATTAGTAATTAATAATAATAATTTATAGAAAAATGAATTTTTGAGAGAGTGTAGAAGAGATTG
>CAODLS010309147.1:0-14331 GCA_948243855.1 Flueggea neowawraea
GTTATGCCCTTGAAACCGCTGCTTTCATCATTGACCGTACTTCATCTAAAGCAATAGAAAAGACTCCATATGAGATATGGACTGGTCAAAACCAATATTGTCTTTCCTAAGGATTTTGGGGTTGTGAAGCCCATGTTAAAAGGCTAACATCCAATAAGTTCGCATCCAAAACCGATAAATGCTTATTTGTGGGATACCCTAAAGAAACTAAAGGGTACTACCTTTATGTCCCAAACAAGAACAAAGTGTTTGTTGCTCGAAAAGTTGTCTTTCTAAAAAAAGAGTTTATTCTCAAGAAAGAAAGTGAGAGTAAAGTACAACTTGAAGAAATTCAATAGCCACAAAATCTTATAGAGGATAAGATGGAGGTTGATAATGATTCACAAAGAGTTGTAGAATTTGAATCAACTACACAAGAACATAGAAGATCTAGTAGGATTTGTCAGAAGCCCTGGAGATACGGATATCTCATCACTAATGATAAAGATTTGATCTTAGTGAACTCAAACAAGCCCACTACCTACCAAGAGGCTATTGAAAATCAAGAATCCAAGAAATGGCTTGGAGCTATGGATTCTGATATGCAATCAATGTATGATAACCAAGTATGGACTTTGGTTGATCTACCCAAAGGTGGGAAGACCATTGGATGCAAATGGATTTTCAAACTAAAGGCTAGTGGGATCTTTAAGGCACGACTTGTAGCAAAAGGTTTTAAACAAACTCATGGTATTGACTATGATGAAACCTTTTCTCTTGTCGTGATGCTCAAATCCATTAAGATACTACTTGCTATCGTAGCATATTGTGACTATGAGATATCGCAAATGGATGTCAAAACAGCTTTCCTTAATAGAAATCTCCTCGAGGACGTGTATATGTCACAACCTGAGGATTTTGTAGATCCAAAGCATCCTAATAAGGTTTTCAAACTTCAAAGATCCATTTACAGATTGAAGCAAACATCCCAAAGTTGGAATCTTCATTTTGATGAGGCTGACAAAGAGTTTGGTTTTCTCAAAAAATGAAGATGAGCCTTGTGTGTATAAGAAGGTTAGTGGGAGCATAGTTGTGTTTCTTGTCTTATATGTTGACGACATTTTTCTCATTGGAAACGACATACCAACATTGACTAAATTTAAGCAAGTTAGTTTTGTGCCCTAGTCCAATCATTGATACACATTGTCATTACATTTATTATTTAATACATATGCATTTTATTTCATATTTCTGAAATATTATATTGTTTATGACAATAAATCATCCATGAATAGTTATTCTTCTTTATGTCATCAAGTGTGTGACTTGATAGTAAAACCATAAGGTAAAAAGGATAATATTCTAAACGTCCTTAATCGACTGTTATCATGGAAATGATGGCAAGCCAAGGTTAGTATTTTGCTAAGAGGATAATCATGCTTTACTGATTATGGATATGGGATATCATTTAGAATGTATATACATCTTAGGGAACATGTATTGGACTAGCACGCTATGAAAGCACTTCATGGATCAATGTCACAAGTAGCTTTCATGCAGTTGTAATGTTTTGAGTCCTCTAACTGAAACTCAATATCGACTCCTACATGAGGAATCACATGTTTTGACTTAGTCAAACGTTATCCGTAACAAGGCAACAATGAAGGCTATGATTGAATATGCCATGAATCTTGTAGATGAGTGATAGTGAGAGTGATGGATTTGTTTCTCTTATGAAGAGTGATATCTTTAAGCCACTTGATGAGTAGGATTGATGGAATTTATGCATACTCAAATGAATTGATAAAAGGGTTTATCAATGTCATTTGTATATCAATATGCTTGGGATCAAGAAACACATTAAGCAATATAAGGTTGACATGTGACCATGCCTTATGCTTAATATAGATATCGTGAGACAAAAGGACTTAATATCAGATTGTGAAAGGTTAACTCGGATTACCGAAACCACTCAATTTTAGGTTGCCATAATGTATTACTAGATACCGCTTATGGACTTTGGGCCCATGTGTTTTGGGACGAGGCCCATTGCCAATCTCGAGTGGACCTATTGGATCACACACAAAAACGAATTGGATTGGTTACAAAAGTTCTCTTTTTATGGTAATTGAATTATTAAGATGATTGATTTGATTAATCAATAATAATTCAGGGTTTTATGGTTTATGTGTTAAAAAATATTTAATACATGGTCCATTAATATAATGGGTTTTAATTTGAATCATCAGGGCTATGATTAAGTGTGACATAATTAGGCCCATGTGAGTGATTATTTTATGATAAAGTATCATATAATTAAAAGCCCAATAATATTAATAAAACTCATGTTAATTTCGGCACAATAAACCTAAACAAGGAGTGAGGAATTCGGCATCCATCCTCCTATTTTTTAGGAATCACTTTCCTTGTGTGACAAGGATTATTTCGGCACATGCACTAACTAATTAGGAGTCCATGACTAATTAGAAGTTTTATTCTTGTTTAACAAGGACAATAAAATCCTAATTAGTATGTGACAAAATTAATTAGGAAGTATTTATTCTTGTGGGACAAGAGGGGCAAGCCCTAGTGTGACTAAACAAGAATTCAACACACTCTTATTTGGAATAGGAAGAGGTCGAATCCTTAGTGGGTAAGGAGAGAGAAAAATCGGCCCTATTATGCACCTATTTAGGTCTCCTTATATGCCTATAAATAGAGTTGCACTCCTTGCTATTTGCTCATGGCTTGGCCAAATTAGTTAGTGTCTCAAACAAAGAGAAAATTATTTGTGAGCATTAGAATAGAGATTCTAAAAGGTGCTAGTACACTACACCAATCCTAGCAAGTTCGTTGTGTGGATACCATTTGTCACGTTCGCGTAAAGGCAACGTAGTTGAAAAGGTTTCAAGTTAATACTAAAAGCTACACCAACAAATCATTCCTTCATACAATCGAGCTTTAGTTTTCAAGGTAAAACCCTAACCCTAATCGTTTATGATTGATGTGCTTGGATCCTTGGTGAAATTCTAGGATAAAATTTATGTTATTTTCGCTGTGTTTATCCTTGTATGAATGTCACATTTAGTTACGAATTCTGACAAAGCAATCGTTAGGGAAGTGTTTCGCAATGAAAGACTTAAGAGAAGCCGAAACTATACTAGATATAAAGATCTAAAGAGATAGATTACTTCAGCTTTTGGGACTGAGTCAAGAAAAGTACATAGATAAAATACTAAAAAGGTTCAGTATGGATGGCGCCAAGAAAGGGTTTTTGCCTATGCATCATGGTCTTATTCTGAATAAGGAACAAAGTCCTTCGACTAAGGAGGATAAATAATACATTGGCAAGATTCCATATGTGTCTGTTATTGGAACTATCATGTATGTTATGCTATGTACTAGGTCTGATGTCGCTCAAGCACTAAGTATGACTAGTAGATGCCAACAAGATCTTGGAGAGGAGCATTGGACTGCAGTCAAAGCAATACTCAAGTACTTATGAAGAACTAAAGGATTCTTCTTATTGTATGGTGGTAAAGAAGAGCTCATTATAACTGGATATAGCAATGCTGCTTTCCAAACCGACCATGATGACTCAAAATTGCAATCAGGATTCGTGTTTTGTTTGAATGGAGGTGTTGTAAGCTAGAAAAGCTCAAAGCAAGAGACTATAGCTGATTCTACAATATAGTATGATTATATTGATGCATCTGATGCTACAAAAGAGGATGTTTTGATAAAAAAAGTTCATCACTGAATTAGGAGTTGTCCCGAGCATCTTAGATCCAGTAGATCTCTCCTGCAAAAACAACGGGGCCATCGCACAAGCTAAGAGCCCCAATCACACCAGAAATCCAAACACATACTCAGGAGATACCACCTCACTCGAGAGATAGTCGAGAGAGGAGATGTGAAGATATGCAAGATTCCAACCGATGACAATGTAGTTGATCCTCTCACTAAGGCATTAGTGTAAGCCAAGCATGACCGATATGTGAGGTCACTTGGACTTAAGATTATGCCTGATTGGGCCTAGTGCAAGTGGGAGATTGTTAGTTATGCTTTAGGGCCCAATAACATTGTAATCTATTTAATTAAATAAAATGAGGTATTATTTTTCTAGTTATTATTATTGTGCATAGTTAACTTGATAAGATGTTCATGAATGGTTATTCTGCTTAAATTAAGTCAAATATGTGATTTGATAGTAGAACCTTAAGACTCATAAGAATAACATTCTAAATTATCCTTAGTTGATTGTTATCATGGGAGTGAAAACAAACTAAGACTAGTATATGCTCTGTAAGATGATCGTGTTCTACAAGGTCATGGGATATAGAGATATCAATCGGAGGCATAAACACATGTTAGGGAACATTGTACTGGATCGATCCATTTATGATAATACAACATAGTTATATGTCATAAGTAGTTCTCATGCAATGCTTATACTGGAAATACTTATACCTAAAATCGCTATAGATTCTAGGTGAGGATTAGTATACTTTGACCATTTGCTTAACGCCTTTCGTAACTAGGGGTAAGTATGGACTTGATTGGATATTCTAAGAATTATGCTAGAAACATGAGTGAAGTGAAGGGATTACCACTCTCTCATAAGAGAGAGAAGATATCACTGACCACTTGATAAATGACACTGAGTAGTTCATGACATGCCCAAATGAAATGATAAAAATGAATTATCATTTATTTGATTAAGTCAATGTCACTTAGAGATCAAGAAATCGTTTAGCAATAAATGAGGGTGACATGTTTCATGCCTCATGGTAATCATGATATTGAAAAGGTAAAGGATTCTATAAGGTTGCAATTAGGTTTGCTGGCTCCAGTCGACATTCATTCAATTTGGGTAGTCACTAAGTCTTGCTAGAGGCCCTTAGTGATTTATGAGTATTAATATATATTCAAATCATTTTCAACATTGAATGAACCTACGGGATCGCACACAAAAGATCTAGAATGAGTTTTATCTCTCTTCTTGCAATTAGGTCAAATGTTGACTTAAGGTGCATACGTTAATTTCGGCTATGGTTAGTATGGGTTAATTATATGTTAATTTATCCCATGACATGTTTAATTAATTAATCATGGATTAATTGGTTAAATAAATGTCCAAATAGTATAAGGAAATTAAGCTCAATGGACATATCCTAAAAGTTAGGAGCCTTTCCGTTTCGAGTAGGAATTGGACTTCCTAAACCAAAAAGGAGAAGTGTGGCCGGCTATGACATGATTTATTATGGTTTTTGGAGACATCCTAAACCTAATGGGATCACCCTAACACTATATTAATACCTAAGGTGTGGTGCTACACCTAACCCTAATTGAGTTTGTGTTTCAGAAACCAATAGAGCACATCCTAACCTAGCATTGTCAAACCCTGTATTCACCATTAGAGAGTGTTTACTTTATTGATAGCACATCGGAGCTCATACTATTATAGATCTAGTATGTGTGAAGTAGAGATCTTAGTCTTTAGGCTAAGAATCTTACAAAAACTTGGAGGAAATCTAAAGGATTAAGGGTTCATCCTTGGTAAAGGTGAACTAGGGCTCTTGGTGAATATTAAAATTAAATTTTGCATTCATCTTGGTGGTAAAGATCTGATATTTATTTAATCTATCAATCTTGGTTTTTTATTGGACTGTTTAGATGAAAAATTTTGTTATTTTGCCTATGTGTTTAATGCTAAAACTCCTACAAGCATGTGCCGTATTGTGAGTTTCATCAAGCATGTCTCGGTGTAAGCCATCTACATCAGGAATACAAATATTACTTCCAAACATGAATATATCATCGGATAGAGTAAAACTCGTATCTTTACCCTGTTTCACTTTTTAATGATAGCCAGTAATTTCAGATATCGTGGTTGTGCTTCTTCGATTCTTTCATTTAAAATAGGTAGAATTTTCAACGTAGCAAGCAAACCTCCGCAAGTATCAATGCTCAAGTCAACATATATGGACCTCAAGTCAATTAAAGATGATAAATAAGATACCTAAATACATGCTACACTGCGACTAGCTTTTCTTCTCAAGGCATCTACTACCATGTTTGCTTTCGAAAGGTGAGACTCAATTATGCAATCATAGACTTTCAATAGTTTCATCCACCGTCGTTGTCTTATGTTTAATTCTTTATGGCTCACCAAATATTTTAGACTATTGTGATGAGTATAAATCTGGAATGTTTCACCATATAAATAATGCCGCTAAATTTTCAAAGAAAACACGACTGCAGTTAGCTCCAAATCATGATCAGGATATGAGACTTCGTGTGGCCTTAGTTTTCTTGAAGCATATGCAATTTCCTTTCCATCTTGCATAAAAACACAACCCAAACTTTGATGAAAACCATCACTGTAAATAACAAAGCCACCTGAACTTGATGGAATAGTCAAGATAGGAGATGAGGTCCAACGACACTTTAATTCATCAAAAATTTGATGGCTTGCTTCATTCCGTTGAAAAGGAGTATTATTTGTGACTAATTTGTTGGACTAAAGGTGGTCAACATTTAAATCTCTTTATGTTTTGATAATGAGCAAAATTGAAAAATGAGTTATGTTCAGCATGAAGTATGTTTGACAAGGCAACATACGTCACGATTGAAAACATACATCATATTGGAGGAGAAATCAGATCAATGCCACTGGATGTCCCAGGTGCAAACACAATTTACGTCTTGAAAGGCAATGTACGTCATGTTAATACGCAATGTATGTCATGGGTTCAAAACATACGTCCTATTTGACATAAATTCAAGCAGAATATTGGATGGTTCATGTGAAAAAATAATGTTCGTTTTATACTAAAATGTATGTGATGGTTACTGGCAACGAACGTGATGATTTATGGTCAATGTACGTCATTTATGAAAGACAAAAAGGAGGATTGGTGATTAGAGAACATTCATTTATTCTTCTCAAAGGTCAAGACAAGATTTAAATGCAATGGTTAATTGAATAAGTACATGTTTGTTTTGTGCCCTAGTCCAATAATTCTTGTACATTGTCATTCAATTTATCATTTAACAAAGAGACATTTCATTTCGTATCTATGAAATATTATTATATGCTTTATGTAGATAAAAACCTCGATGAATAGTTTATTCTTCCTTATATCGTCAAGTATGACGATGTAAAACTTAAGGTAAAAAGAATACTATTCTAAATGTCCATAATCAATTTTTATCATTGGAATAATAATGAATTAGGGTTAGTATGTTGCTAAGTGAATAATCATGTTTTACTGATTATGGATATGAGATATCACCTAGAACATAGATACACGTTAGTGAACATATATTGGACTGGCCCTCTATGAAAACACTTCGTGGAGTAATGTCACAAGTAACTTTTATGTAGTGGTGATATTTGAGTCATCTAACTAAGACTCACTATAGACTCCTACCTGAGGAATCACATATTTTAACTAAGTCAAACGTTATCCGTAACAGGATAACAATAAAGGCTATGATTGGATATTTCATGAATCTTGTAGAGGAGTGATAGTGAGAGTGACAAATTTGTTCTTCTTATGAAGAGTGATATCTCTAGGCCACTTGATGAGTATGATTGATGGAATGTATGCATACTCAAATGAATTGATAAAGGGGTTATCAATGTCACTTGTTATATCAATCTACTTGGGACCAAGAAACAAATTAAGCAATATAAGGTTGACATGTATCCATCTCTTATGCTTAATATAGATCGGGAGACCAAAGGACTAAACATCAAACTTTAAAAGGTCAACTTGGATCACCGACTCCACTTAATTTTGGATTGTCATAATGTATTACTATATATCACTTATGGACTATGGGCCCAAGTTTTGGGACAAGAGTCGTTGCCAATTTTGAGTGCGCCTATTGAGTAACACACTAGAACAAATTCGATTGACTTACAAATATTCTCTCGCATGGGAATTGAATTATTAATAAGATTAATTTGATTAATCAGTATTAATAATTCAGGGTTTGATGATTTATGTATTAAATATGATATAGGACATTATCCATGAATGTAATGAGCTTTTAATATAAATTAATTCTTATTAGGTTAAATATGTTTTGGGCATATTATTATGTATGACATAAATCCGGCCCATGTATTTTAATAAGGAATTGATTTATTTAATGATACTTTATCATGTAATCAAAAGCCCAATAATTTTAATAAATTCTAGCAAAAATTCGGCACATATATTGGCTGGGTCAAAGTTTGACTAGGTCTTCTTTAATCATAATACATGTTGACTAATACACCTGATCAAGAAAGGAGTTCTTATTCTTGTAGGAAAAGAAAGATAAAACCTAGTGCAGTAAGACTAGGGTTTTCCAAGTGCATATAAGTATATGAAGCACATCCTTGTCATGCTTTTTAGGGCATGGCCGAATTTGTGAGGGTCACAATAAAAAGAGAGAAAATTATTTTGTGTATCTTGTAAGACATAAATACAAATCCTTTGAAAAGTTCAAGGAATTCAAAAGTCAAATGATTAGGTTCTTGCAAGTATACAATAATTTATGTAGTAATAAAACCCTTGGAGTATTCATTGGGTGTCGAATTTACTGTGAACATGTACTAGTTAATGATTGAAAAGCAAGGGAAAGCGATAAAATCTGAGATTGAGTTGTGATGGGTTTGATTTTAGAAACATAAAATGCAATAACAACATAAATAAAAGCATTTGGATCATTGAGATGCAAGCAAAGACTTAGTTTTTACCGAATAAATGAAATGGGTTTTTGGGATTGAGTGTTCTCTCCACATGACTCACCCAAGGCCTCTCTCGAGGTCACTTAAATCGTACCTACGCTTCCTAGGTAGGTCCTTTTGGTCACACCTAGCCAAACTAGGACCATTAAGTCCTTTTGAGGAATTTCATCGAATGCCTTGAACGCACTAAGTATGTCTACTCTAGCACTAAACAATTTTTATGCTTGTAAACCTAACCCATGCTTCATCTCTCGATTCTTTACTTAGGCTTGTTAAAAACAACATTGTGGTAGCTAAGCACAACATCATTCCATTCAAGAGAAGTCATAAAATCAAATCCGAGGCAATCTTTAAATATGGAACATAAGGCACATGCAAGACAAACTTTAGAATAGAAAATAAAGAACTAAAAATCAATACCCATTCATTAATATAGAAAATATCCATCAAAGCTTACAACCCAAAATCCAAAAACAAGATCTACACTAACATTGTTCAAAGAAAATAAAAATAAAAATAAAAACTAACCTTGAAAGGAAAATAACATCACCAAAATAAAAACAAGAAATTGAAAGCAAAACATGAGGGGGATTCCGTTCCAAGACCATAGGTCTCCTCAAGAAACCCCCTTTCTTCCTTCCTCTTGAATCCTCTTTCTTTTTCCTCAAGCTTTGTTGGTGTGTGTTCTAGATCTATGGATGCCTAAAATAGTGTTGAAGAGGTGTATTTATAGCCATCTTGGCCCACCATAAACCCTAGCAAAAGTCTCCAAAAATGCCATTGTGGTGTGCTTTGGTCCCCATAAGTTTAGTTGTTTTTCGTCACTTTCTCTCTCTTCACTATAGTGTTGCATGGCCATGCAACATTTCTATCCATGAAATGCATTTGGTTTTTGATTGTCACATCCGTGCAACATTTTTGTTTCACAAAACCTTCATTTTCTGCTTGCTTTCATGAGTTTAGTTTGGGTCTTTCCATTTTAAATCATTTTCCACAATTCCCAACTCATTTTCTTCAATTTATCAAATCCTACAAACATCACAAACATTGTATAAATTTCACTGCAAAAACCTGATTTATAGGATGGAAATATATACATTCTTGCTTAATTATATATGCAAATTTATGACACATCAAACTCTCCCACACTTACTCGTCTGTTTGTCCTCAAGCAAACCAAATCCAATCCCAATGATAGAATACAATTTAAATCAATCAAGCCAAAGAATTTTTGTACTATGCAAGTAACATGATTAAGAAGGCAATAAAATGTCATTCATCAACTATAATAACCAAATTTAACATTCCCAAATGGTAAGAATTAAGAATTCATCTACCAAATTCCTTAGTCTATTGGCATCTCTTAGGATTTTCTCCCTTATTGCTAAGTTTAAAAAATAAGTTCCTTTGCTCTAAAACAACTTGGCCTCATACATTCACTTTCCATTCATAAGTGCCTACTTTTTCTTTTTGCTTTTTTTTCACTTCCTCTTAATTTTGGGTGCTACAAATAAGTCAGCGAATTAAGAGTCCCTATGTTTCCACTTATTATTGATCTACTAGTATACTTATCATTTATCACACAGAGTTGGAACCCCATTCACTTGTCATTGTTTAGGTTCACCCTCAAAGCGATAAGTTTTACCTTTTTTTTAACATTCAAAATAAGAACTTTTTCTTCAAATAAAAGCCAAGTCTACTCCAAATAGTTTCAATCAAAATTCAGTCATATAAGCATATTTGCTTAAAAACACTTAGCAACAAGTTTGTAAGCCTCCTATGCCACCGCAAAAACTAAGGTTTGATAGACATCTTCCCAACCTCACAACTTAAAAACCCTAAATAGGGTTCAAATAACTAACAAATGACAATTATTACCAGTTGATCATGTTAAGCATAGTTCCACACTACTAGATTCCCTCAACAAAATTCAATTCAAGCTCAGTCTTTTCAAATTTGAAGCATTCTAAAAGAAATCAAGCACAATTCAAGCAAAAATTTCAAGTATTTGTTTCAAGCAAGCAAAGCATTTTTAAGCAATAAAGAACTAATAAGCAATCAATAGCCCCTTCTCCACACTTAGTATGAACATTGTCCTCAATGTTTAAGAAAATCAACGTCGTATCAATCTACACAATAACAATGAACATAAGGACAAGTCCAATTGCAACTATAAAGCGTACAAAGTAAAGGGATAAGGGTAAAGAAAGCTTCTCTTTTGTCGATAATAACATTTTGCTCCTTTTGCTTTGTCTTTGAAGGCATGGCTCCACTTTAGGCATAAGACAAAATATTAGTGGGAACAATATATATAGGCATGATAATATGGTAGGGAACCTTGAATCGGTTGTATAAAATGCTTCTTCACACGTTTATTCAAAGAAAACAAGAAAATGAACTATATACATAGTTTATTGTCTTTTTGGACTTAGCATGGGGACACCATATAAGTCAATCTCTTCTCATAGACCACGAGTGGTTTTTAAAAAAATAGAGCACAAAATCAATAGCACCATATGAATTCATATAATAGATTGTATATGAGCCACAACATGCATAAAAGAAAAGAAAAGAAAAAATGATCATAAATAATAACACCGTTCCTCGGCAATGGTGCCAAAAAAACTTGATCGGTTTATTGCAAGTACACAAGAATTGATGTAGTAACAAAACCCTTGGCGTATTCCTTGGGTATCGAGTCCACAGGGAACATGTAATAGTTAATGATCGAAAAGCAAGGGAAAGAGATAAAAATCGACATGTTTAGTTGTGATGGGTTTGATTTTAGAAACATAAAATGCAATAACAAATAAATAAAAGCATTTGGATCATTGAGAAGCTAGCTAAGACTTAATTTTTAGCAAATAGGGGAAATAGGTTTTTGGGATTGAGTGTTATATCCACATGACTCACCCAAGGCCTCTCTCGAGGTCACTCAAGTCGTACATACGCTTCCTATGTGGGTCCTTTCAACCACACCTAGCCAAACTAAGCCAATTAAGTCCTTTTTCAGGAATTTTATCGAAAACCTTGAAGGCACTAAGTATGTCTACTCTAGCATATAAGTCAATCTCTTCCCATAGACCACAAGTGGTTAAAAAGAATAGAGCACAAAATCAATAGCACCATATGAATTCATATAAGAGATTGTATATGAGCCATAATATGCATAAAAGAAAAGAAAAGAAAAAATGATCATAACTAATAACACCGTTTCTCGGCAACAGCGCCAAAAAAACTTGATTGGCTTATTGCAAGTACATAAGAATCGATGTAGTAACAAAACCCTTGGAGTATTCCTTGGTGTTGGAATTCGTAACTAAATATGTCATCCATATAATGGATAACGCAGCGAAAATAACAAACAATTTATCCTAGAATTCCACCAAGGATCCATGCACATCAACATAAATGATTAGGGTTAGGATTTTACCTTGAAAAACCAAAGCTCGATTGTATGAACGAATGAATTGTTGGTGTAGCTTTTAGTATAAACTTGAAACCCTTTCAACCACATTGCATTTTTGCGAACATGACCAATGCTATCCACACAAACAAGTTTGCTCGGATTGGTAGATTGTACTAGCACTTAGAATCTATATTCTAATTCTCACAAATAATTTTTTTCTCTTTGTTTGTGACACTCACAAATTCGGCCAAGCCATTGCCATGAGAAAAATAGAAAAATGTGACTCCTATTTATAGGCACATAAAAACCTTGAGAGGTACACTTGGGTTTACCCAATACTTGTCCTACAAGAATAAGAATTCCTTATTAGGCCTCCTTCACAAATTTGGCACACTCCTAAAAAATAGGAGGAGGAATTCAGCCACCAACCCTAATTTGTGGTGTGTGTGCCAAATTTCCTATATCCCTTTTAGGGTTTCCTTCTCCTTGTCAAAAAAGAATAAAATCTCCTAAAAAATAGGAGTATAGCTAAATTTTACCTAGGGTTTATTAAAGTTATTGGGCTTTTAATTATATGATACATTATCACTAAGTAAACCACTCCTTCATTAATCTACATGGGCCCAAATTATGTCACACATAATTTATACCCAAAAATTATAAGAAGTAATTAATATTAAAAGCTCATTACATTAATGGATAATATCTCATATTATATTTATGATCTAAATCATAAAACCCTAAACTATTAATGTTTAATCAAATTATTCATGCTAATAATTTAATTACCATGAGAGAGAATATTTGTGAACAAATCCAAATCGTTCTTGTGTGTGATCCAATAGGCTCACTCGAATTTAGCAATGGGCCTCATGGTAAACACTTGACCCCAAAGTCCATATGCGGTATCTAGTAATATATTATGGCAACCCAAAATCGAGTGGCATCGGTGATCCAAGTTAACCTTTCACAATTTGATATTTAGTCCTTTTGTCTCATGACATCTATATTAAGCATAAGGCATGGTGACATATCAACCTTATATACTTAATGTGTTTCTTGATCCCAAATAGATTGATATACAATTGACATTGATAAACCATTTTATCAATTCATTTGTGTATGCATATATTCCATCAATTCTACTCATCAAGTGGCCTAAAGATATCACACTTCATAAGAGGAACAAATCTATCACTCTCATTATCACTCCTTTACAAGATTCATGACATATCCAATTATAGTCTTTATAGTTACCCTGTTCCGAATAATGTTTGACATAGTCAAAACATGCGACTCCTCATGTAAGAGTCGATAGTGAGTTTTAGTCAGAGGACTCAAACATCAGCACTATATGAAATCTACTTGTGACATTGATCCATGAAGTGCTTTCATAGTGAGCCAGTCCAATACATATTCCCTAACATGAATCTATGTTCTAAGTGATATCCCATATCCATAATCAGTAAAATGTGATTATCCTCTTAGCAACATACTAACATTGGCTTGTCATCACTCCTACGATAACAATCGATTAGGGACCTTTAGAATAGTATTATTTTTACCTTATAGTTTTACTATCAAGTCACACACTTGATGACATAAGGAAGAATAAACTATTCATAGAAGTTTTATTGTCATAAAAAATATAATATTTCATAGATATGAAATGAAATGCCTCTTTATTAAATAATAAATAAAATGACAATGAATATCAATGATTGGACTAGGGCACAAAACTAACACTTGGGTGTCGAGTCCATAGGGAATGTGTACTAGTTAATGATCGAAAAGCAAGGGAAAGAGATAAAAACCGAGATTTTGAGTTGTGATGGGTTTGATTTTAGAAACATAAAATACAATAACAAATAAATAAAAGCATTTGGATCATTGAGAAGCAAGCAAAGACTTAATTTTTACCAAATAGATGAAATAGGTTTTTGGGATTGAGTGTTCTCTCCATATGACTCACCCAATGCCTCTCTCGAGTTCACTCAAGTCATACCTACGCTTCCTAGGTGGGTCCTTTCGACCACACCTAGCCAAACTAGGTCAGTTAAGTCCTTTTGAGGAATTTCATCGAACACCTTGAAGGCACTAAGTATGTCTACTCTAACACTCAACAAGTTTTATTCTTGTAAACCTAACCCAAACTTCATCTCTCGATTCTTTACTTAGGCTTTTTGAAAACAACATT
>CAODLS010309177.1:0-19891 GCA_948243855.1 Flueggea neowawraea
CCTTATATGTGCCTCACAAAGACTGGTTTAAAAACCATTTGAAAACTAACACATGCGGTATACTATAGGTATACATACGTTTACATTATATACATAGTATGGTTTCCACGAAAACATTTCAAAATCATTTGCAACCAAAGAAAACACTATGCATGAAATCCTTCTGGAACTAAACCAAAATCTTTCAAGAATCTTTTCAAACCTTATTAAAGTTGTCATGCTTTCAAAATCAAAGCAAAACCTTTCAAAAACCATTTTATCTTATCGGATCTTTCAAAACAAAACCCTTTTAGGTTGTACTAAGTATTTCAGAAATCCAAAACCCTTTTACCGAAGACTCTTATCAGAGTTCAAAACATCGCCACATAGATATTATTTTCCAGAATGTTTTCAAAATAACTAAAGTTCATATGCTTTAAAACCCAAGTAAGATTGTTTCAAAAACCTTTTGCTTTAACAAGGTTTCAAACAAAACATCTTAAAATACTTCAAAACTTTTGAAAACCCTTTCTTTTAAAGCTGTTACCAAACCGTTTCAAAACAGAACTCAAAATCTTTATAGTTCTTTCTCAAAACCTCATAATCAAAACTTTGCCTTGTAGGCATCATAATACTAATAGTATTATTTTCAAAATCATATCTTATCAGTGTGAGATTTGCCTATACTCAACCTGTAGATGTGGGATTTGCATAAACTCAAATCATGAGGTTTGCCCCACCATCGCCCTTAGTTGAGATTTACACCACCACTGTTAAAAATCAAAACGTATTTCATAAATACCTTAGTCAAAAACATATATCATGGATAGGGATCATAAACATAGTGTAGTGAGATCCGGGTCACTCAACCACCATATTATGATTGGGGTCATGCCACTAATGCATAATTCATTCATGTGTCCTCGTTAGAACTACATGGTTACCAACTACCTTGATAGTTGGGTTTAACAATGCATTGGTATATCAAAGGCTACACATCCTGTAGCATATACGTCCCATCTCCAAAACATATACATAGTATATTTAAATCCAAAACATAACAGTCATGTGACCAAGCATATCAAAACAAATCAGATATATAACATATAGCTTATACATCATATTCCAAATCAATTCCATAATCCAAATATATATATATATATATACTGATAAGCCCAAAATAAGTGGGGATCCCCTGGGCTGAGACAGGGCTAGATTTCTGGGGTTTATCCGATCCGGTGTGTTACTCAAAGGGCAGCTAGGTTAGTGGTTCCTCGTTACAAAAAAAAACTATTGTTTTCCTCACAATTAAATAAAAGTTTCTTTTAGCAATAAAGAAATCATGTAAAGACATTATTGTTACTTGTAAGCACTCGTAGATCACGCCATGCGTCGTTTCTATACATTGTATCCGAAAAATCAATTTTATTTTAGATTACGCACACGGAGTGTTTGCATAGACAAAACTAGAATGAAATTTTTGAGAGAGTTGATTGTAGATGAAACGGTGTTGATGACATTGTGTTGTACAAAAAGTGTACATCCATCTTGAAAATCAAAGCAATAATGGTTTTTCTCTTCTCATCGATTGATTTTTTTTTTTATGATTTGGACCTCTGACTTTTTAACAGGTAACCGTTTCAGGATCAACAAGTTAACTATTAAGCTAATAATTTGTTGGTGGTAATATTGATAACTTTGGACATTGCATTTTTTATTGTACGAAAGTTCGTAGCATTACATTTTCAAAATATATATTATCACTAAATCTTCAAAAACTATTTTTTCAACGCACAAAACCACTACAATAAACTAAAAATTTATTTATCCATTAAAGACCATCATGATTATATGCAAGATTGTTATTTTTATGAGATTACGAGTGGCCACGTAACTTCTACTTTGGCAGTCAAATATATTAATTTAACGTAGGTTTGATTTGTTATGGATTGAGCTTACTTGAGATTGAAAAGAAAGTTATATAGGGTTGTCGAGCAATAGGGGTGGAAATGAGCCGAAAGCTCGCGAGCGGTTAGAAGCTCGGCTCGATAAAAACTCGTTCACAGATCGGCTCTATAATAAATGAGCTGATTTTGAACAAAATTTTAAGCTCGTTTTAATAAACGAACAGAGTTTGATCACCCAAAAGCTCGACTCGAAAGCTCACGAACAAACTCGTTTGTAGCCTCGTGAACGAGCTCATTTATAGGCTCGTATATATATATATACATGTGTGTGTATATATGTGTGTGTGTGTGTGTGTGTTAAACTAAATTATGAAAAATATGTTTATATTTAGAATAGTATTTAATAGTTGGGTCACATCAACAAAAGTTCAAACTTACACTAATTGACCGTGTCTATTAAAGTCTAAACATGCTCGTATAAGATGATATAATATTAGATTGAACTTATAAAATATTTTTATATTTAGAATAGTATTTAATATTTGGGTCACATCAACAAAAGTTTAAACTTACACTAATTGATCGTGTCTATAAAAGTCTGAACATATTTGCATAAGATGATCTAATATTATATTGAACTTGTGAAACAAATTGAAACTTCTAATAATTATTGGTTCAATTACATGCTCAACATGATTTTATTGAACTAACCTAATTTTGATTGTATTCTTTTTAGAGTTGTTTCCAAAGTTAACTAGCAAATCTCGTCTATAAATTTATTTGAGTCTTTGTTGAGTTGAGTTCGAAAAGTTCTTGAACAAGTTCGTGAGCTAGCGAGCCTTGTGACTAGCCGAAGTTGAACAAGATTTTGAATTCGAGAGAGAGTTCGAGTTCAAGTTCAAGCTCGAAAGATTTTAGACGAACCGAGTTTAAACACTTCAAAACTAAACTCGGCTCGAATCCAGCCCTATCGAGCAACATCGGAGACAATGTTTGACGTTTGAAAGTTGAGTCAAAAAGCCAAAACAGTAATAAACAAATATGTTTTTGGTGGGATCTTTTTGAACTTTTATCTTTTAAAACTACTTCATTAATCTTTGTCTCGTGAAGTTGTTGGCAGGTTGAATCTACGAAATTCTTTTTATATTCTTAAGAACTTAATTGAAAATCAAACTATCTAATTATCCATATGTAATTTCTTAATCAAGTTAAGACTATTAAGTTATAAATTAATATTGATAAATCTACAAATTATAAAAGTGTCTTTTTAATTACGATGAGATGCGAATGCATGCACAAAATTAAGATGGATATGAAATTGTGTAACCAAACCGAGAATCAATAAAACCAAACCAAAACCAATCAAATTTATTGGTTGACCAAAAACTTTGGTCCACTTTGGTTGGAAGAGATTAATATCCAGCATTACAGGTTGATCTCGGTTTAAAAAAATTTCAATGGAAAAAATCAAAGCGACAAAAACATAACCGAACCTTACCATAAGTACCCTTTTATTCCCAACCCTAATTTCATTCCTCCAATTTTTCCAACCCAAGTAGCGCCATCTCTCACATTCCCTTCTCCTCTTACACTCGCCATTATTACCACTCCTCTTATGGTATTTTATCTCTCAATCACGTATCACCGTCTATTCATTTCTCCATCTCTCGGTCCTTTTTTTAATAGCCTACCTAAGAAGGTAATTAAAGCTCACTCAAACTAGTTGATATTGAAAAATCACATCGAAAAAGTGTGGGAATATGTAAAGGTTTATAAGTATAAAGACATGGTTATTCAATAACCCTAACTTTGAATTTGAGTTTTGTGGTCTATAGCCATTAATTGTTAGATATTACTTAAAAACAGATGTATGCTTATGATGGATCATGAAAAATTATGATATTAAATCCATTCCACATGCAAACTTAAACAATGGTAAAACAAACATCAACTTCAAGGGATGATGGGACAAATCTTGGTAGTTGAGAAGGAGGCTAAGTTTAGAAAAATATCACATCAATGAAACACGAATGAGATGTTGGGTATCTTGGTCATAAGACTTTGTAACCAAGACACACAAACCTAAGGTGATAAGAAAGTAATGACCCACCTAAGCAAGTAACTGAAACTAATAGTTCAAACTAGCTATTTTTAGACTGTGCATCAAATAAGTGTGATAATATGTAAAGGTTTACAAACATAAGGACATGAGCTACTTAATAACTCAAGTTTGAAGTTTTGCACTTTTTGGTTTAAAGCTATTAATTGTTAGATGTTGTTTAAAAATAATTACATACTTATGCCAAGTCGTGGCATTTTTCTCTCAATCTCAGCTCTCTCTCTCTCTACCTCTTTCAACCTTTTTTTTCTTCTTCTTTCTTAGCCTCCGTCACATATCTCTTCATATATCAGTGGCAACAGTATGTGGCATCACGTTTGTTTTTCATCTCTTGGCGTTTCAATTTGTGTTTGGAGTTTTTGGATAATTGAAATGATTATACCTAATTCGTATTTTTTGGGTCTCTTGATTTCTTTATGTATATGTTTAGTTCTCTTGTATTTTTTAGGTTTTGTTGGATTTTCGTCATCTAAGACGTGACTTTTTTTTAGCTTTTTCAATGTCTTTTTGAAAAATACCTTGATAAATACTGATGCTTTGTGTAAAAACTTTTGAATGTCTTAGGATGAAGAGATTTAGGGTCTGTTTAGTTAAGAAATATTTTTATTGTATTCTAAAAAATTAGAAAACATAAATGGAAAAATAAAAAATTTGTTCATGGATAACTAGAATTTTTCACTGTTTTCTATTTTGTTTCAAAAAATAGAAAAAAAATTGTTTTCTCAACTATATATAGCCTTAGTATTTTTATGATTCTTGATTCATTAGTGGGTGAATTTTATAGTAAGGACATCTAAAATGGGTCTGAATCAGGACGCATTGATCTTGGCCGTTGCATGAAAAAAAAATGAATGTGAGTCGTTAGATCTAGAGGGAGTATGAGGGAGTATACTCCCTATTTTACTGAATTTCAACTAATTAAGTAAAAATAAACGACATTAAGTAACTTGTCAGTTATTTAATTTTATTTTTTTACTTAATTTTCAGACCTTTTACATAATTTTTTTTACCGTTTACATAATAATTTTTTTACCTTTTACTTAATTTTTGAATCTTTTACTTAATTTTTTTACCTTTTACAAATTTTTCAAAAATTAAGTAAAAGCAAAAAAAATATGTAAAAGTTGAGTTAATTTAATTACTTTTTACAAAATTTTCAAAAATTAAGTAAAAGCAAAACAATTATGCAAAAGTTGATTACTTAATTTAATTAACTTTTACTTAATTTGAGTAACTTTTACTTAATTTTTTTACCTCTTACAAAATTTACAAAAACTAAATAAAAGTAAAAAAATTAATTAATTTATCGTGTTATTGGCAGCAAATAATATTTATTGCTAAATGTATTTTGTGAAATATTTTTTATGTAGTGACAAATATATTTTGCTGCCAATAACTCTGCGAGTCATTTAATTTTATTTACTTTTACTTAATTTTTGTAAATTTTATAAGAGGTAAAAAAATTAAGTAAAAATTATTCAAATTAAGTAAAAAGTAATTAAATTAAGTAAATCAACTTTTGCATAATTTTTTACTTTTAATTAATTTTTTTAATTTTTTAAAAGGTAATTAAATTAAGTAACTCAATTTTTACATATTTTTTTTGTTTTTACTTAATTTTTAAAAATTTTGTAAAAGGTAAAAAATTAATTAAAATATTCAGAAATTAAGTAAAACGTAAAAATTTATTATGTAAAAGTACAAAATTATTATATAAAAGGTCTAAAAATTAAGTAAAATGACATAAAATTAAATAACTGACCAATTACCTAATTCGTTCATTTTTACTTAATTTGTTAAAATTTGGTAAACAAGAAAATATACTCCTTACAAATTTAACGACTCAAATTTATTGTATTTCATCTAATAATAAAAAATTATAGCCTGATAATCTGACTGTAAAATTGACCTGCTGTAGAAGTCCCCTTCATTAGTGTGTTAAAGAGAGGAGGACAGATTATGATGATTTTGACATGTGAATGCAGACAGGAAAATTGATCAACCCGAGCATACTTGCCATAATCGTGCTTATTGGTTTGGGTGGCCTAACATTTATGAATGGGTAGCCTTGGTTATACATAGAGTCAAACCGACAAATTCAATTTGGTTAGAAAAAATCTTCAAAACCACCCAAAATTGACCTGATCCACTATACAATATGCATGTACATTTTAAATTTGTAAAAAGAACAAAAAAACATTTAAAAGCAATTCAAGACCATCTATATTATGAATAAGGAGTCTCGACACACCCCCCCCCCCCCCACAAAAAAAATATGGACAAGGAGAATGAACTTCAAGGACAGGGCCGTCTCACCGTTACATGTGGCCCTAGGCAAAAAAAATTATTAAATTTTTAATGATAAAAATAGAAATTATTTAATTTTTAATATGTAGAATTATTAAGTAATTTATAAAATTGAAGATTTAAAAAATTTATTAATTTTTATTGAAAATTTGAAGTTTCAATAGTGAAGTAGTAAATTATATTATGTAAATCATATATAAAATAAATATTTAATTTAATAAGTAATATCTTTAATTTCTTGATAATATTTTTGTTAAAATGTTTTATATAACAATTAAACTCTATCTTAATTTAAAAAAAATTACAATAAAAAGAAACTCTATAATTAGAAAGTTAATCAGCTAGAATGTTAGTTAATTTTGAATATGTCTTAATTGTTAAAGAAAAAAACACATTGCTAAAAAATAAAAAATCTACTTCAAAATGTTAACATAAATTAATAAATATTAAAAATTACATTTGAATTAAAAAATATACAAATTGAACATGAACTTAAAACTATTACAAATCTTTCTAGTTGGTTTTATAGATTCTTTAATTAAGAATTGTTTACTTTAACTAAATTATACATCGTGGAGCATTTTTTTGGAACTTTTTACATATTTTTTCTCTTAATTTAAACCTCTTAAGTCACGAGAAAAAAATCAAAAATCTCAATTAAATTACATTAAATTTATTTTTAATTGATCCAATAATTTTTTAAAATATATTTAATTACACATATATTTCATGAGGCCCCCAAAAAATTGGAGGACCTAATGGCACACCAAACTCTAAATCCTTACATACAAATTAAATTTTAATCATAAAATTAATATTTGTAATAGTATTGATTTATTATATAGTTGCTAGGTTCAATTCTCACATTAATAACACGTATTGGGTTACCTAAACTTGCTTAATGATATTATGACACTAAGTTATACGAAGCCACCTTTCTCCTCGCTTGTTTGTTCTTTTTTAAAAAAAAAAAACATTTTTCAATAAGAATACTGCTAAATAACTAGAATTGAGATAGATAGAATGGCTAGAATGTATTTTAATTAAAGTCATTAAATAATTAATTATTATTATTATTTAATGTGAAAAGACTTCACTACCCTCAAAGAATTTCTCTAAAAATGGCTCCAAAATTCTCTCTTTAGTTTTTTTCTTCTCGCCCAAGCACGTGAATTAATTGCAACAATAAAATGTTATCATTTCCCATGAGCAGCTACCAAATTCATTTATTGTCGAATACTCATGAGCAGCTTATGAGTTTGTATCGGCACTATCTTAATTTTATTGCTTGTGGTTAATTATATGTATGCTTAACTGGAAATTTTCAGATTGTGGTGATTTTCATTGTTTAAGAAAGTTGCAGACCTAATGTTCGACACATTTCCTAAGAAAATATATCTAAGTGGTGGCTCAAGTAATTTTTTGTTATTATTTTAACTATTTGATCCAAAAGATGGCAATACTAGAATTTATCGTAGATGTGGAGCACATTTTCTACTCATGACCTTCTTCTTCCATTTTGGCATAGAAAACTAATACTTGATCTGCAACATCAAAATTCACATCAAACAATTTTATATAGATTCTTCAAATTTTTATTCAACTTCATCTGCAACATCATAAAAAACCATATCCTACAATAATAAATGATACAAACAAGATTATTCAGACAAAACCTGCAACACATTCAGTAAAACAATCCAAAACACAAATCCCACAAACAATCTGATATTGCATCCTAAAATCAACTTATTCTGTTAATTATCACCAGGGACGAAGCCAGGAATTTTTTTGGCTGGGGGCACCACTTCCAACTCTTTTATGTAGGGTGTATTTTCTGCAATTTGTTGAGCTTGTTTCTCTGTAAAACTCTGCAGTCTCTCAGCGTCTGACCTGGCATAGTTGTAACAATTAATAATCACAAAAAAAGTAAGCAGAATCAAATGTTTATTCACTTAAGTCATCCAAGATTATATAATTCATATGCCGCTTTGATATAAATTTGATCATTGTCGAGAATCGAATTCAACCATTTTGCAAGTCTTGGATAAAATTATGATTCACACTTTTTCTATGCAATAACTAGTGTTACAATTTATTGGTAAGATTATGGTTAAAAACTTGCTTTCTCTATTACGCATATTGTACCTGGATTCTTCAAGAGATCTCCTCAATTGAGTAATTTCAAGCTGCAAGTTCTTCGTTATTCTCTCCACAGTAGAAGCCTGGTAGCAAGAACAACACAACATCGGACAAACAAACTGATTAATATGTATGTTTCATACACATTTAGTGATGGACCAAAATAAGTTAATCTTTGCAGCAACTGCAAGAACTATCATTAAAAGCAAAGTTCATTAATTCGATGAATTCACACTAAAATCAGATATAATGCTGGTGTTTCTAAACTACAATATAGACATTCCAAAATTCACATGAAAATACCCAAATTGCTGGAAGAGTATCTGCTATTTAATGCATTCACAATCCAATATGTCATCAATATAAACTCACATTCTTGCAACAGACAAGGAAGTGACTGTAACTGTCTATGTTTCTACTCTAGATAAAAACAAGATTGAAAGGGAAAAGACAATGGTATGAAGACAACGAAACATAGGGTGCTACTCCAATGAGGACTCTTAAAAAGAATCATCATTGATGACTCGAATTACTTAATTTTAGTATCAATCACTTAATTTTAGGGGTAGTTACTTAATTGTAGCTCTAAAAGTTACTTAATTTTTGATGTCGTTACTTAATTTGACTATTGGTTACTTAATTTTGATCAGTTACTTAATTTTTAGTAAATTAAGTAACTATAACTATTACTTAATTATTGCTAGAATAACTTAATTTGAACCTCAGTTACTTAATTTACTAAAAGAGTCTTCAACGAGCACTCTTTTTAGAAGTTATCATTAGAGTACCACCCTGAAACATATCAGACTTACAAATTCCTCTTCACACTCACTACTATTTGATTTAATACTTGCAGTAGTGCTAGCAACAGTTGTAGTCGAACTACTTCTTGAAGCTTACATTGCAATCTCCATACTCCCATTTCCCATCATAAATCCAAATCCATCTCTTTGTAATCCCCTCTCTGCAATCTGCAACAAAGCCACTCTCTTCTGCTCAGTATTCCCTTTCAACTTCTTCTCCACTGCTTCCTTCTCTACCAATGCAACCCTCAACAAACTATTGATATCGTGATTCTCCTTTGTCAAACTTACCACACTATTCTCTAAATCCCCTTCTCTTTCTTCTTCTCCTCTTTGAACGCATTCACCTTAGATTCGGCCTCACTTGCTAGTCTTGTGATTGACATGAATTCCTCATAAATTGCTCTTGATTCATCATCTAGTTTAGATTCTACACTTTTTTCTTTAGTATCCTCTCCCGCAATAACTTTCTCGTCAACACTCTACTATCTTCACCAAACTATCTTTCACTGATCGAACCGAATCCAATGTTTTCAACAAGAACCCATATTTCCTATTAGTCTCTTCAATCTCACCCTTCAATTTTCTCTCTCACAAATTTCAATTCTTTGCCTATCTCCCCTTTTCAACAACTCCTCCTCAATCCTCTTCTCAAACCCATCTTCTTTTTCCTTTAATTGGAACTCAAATAACATCTGAAATTTGACTCAAATAGATAAAACTCAGTTCAAATTTCAACTCAATAACAAAACTTACTAAATCACAAATTCACAACAGAAATTATGTTATCGAAAATTCACAAACCATAACCTAAGTACCTAACCGTAGAAAACCTAACTTAGTTGATATCAAAAGACAAAGAAGAGTTAAAGGATTCGACTTACCGACAAGAAGAAGGTGGTGAACAGCGGCAACGAGTCGCAATGGCGGATTGGCGGTAGAGCTGGTCTGGTCTCTCTTCTCGTTTTGCTCCCCAAAGAAGATAGGAGTTGAAGAGAGAGAGTGTGTGTGAAACTATGAAAGGGGAGTGAGCGTCTGATGCTTTGTTGTTTCTGTCATTTAAAATCAATTTTTTCTTCACCGAACGATAGGTTGTTCGATAGAGAACGCCTGTCGTTCGTCCTGGTTTTAAAAATCTCAAAATGTGGTCGTATCAGTTGTTTTCTCCCCTTTTTTTGTGGCTGCTTCGAAGGATTTGCAGGACTCTTGTTCATCTGCTTTAATGGTGCCCTTTCTCACCTGATGGTGAGGTGGGGGCACCATGCATGGAGGGGACGGAGGAACCCCTAATCAGGGGTTTCGGTCAGCGATTATCAGCAGGGCTCAAATCAGATGCTTCAATGTCCCCTGAGCTAAAATTGGAACTTCCAGTAATAGTTTTTTTGATAAACCTCCCATTTTAATTAATTTTTGAAAATATACATAAAGCAATCAATGTAAAATATATTTGATATTATCAAGATAGATTAAAAATTTGAAATTTGAATTTTGAAAAAAAAATCTCTTTCAAAGAGAAAATAGTCTTTTAAATTTATTACAAACATCATTTATTGTCATTTAATATTAATTATTACACTTAAAAGTATTTCTAACCAATTCTAATCATTTTTTTTTCTAGCCAAATAGATTTATCGTTTCAATAAATAAACACCATTTCGTATCTCCTGTGTGCATGCATCTTTATATAAAACAATTAAAAAAATAAAATAGATTCGAGAAATACTTCTATACCCTTCGTTAATTTCATTAAACATTCATGTGTCCTTAACAAGAGCAAAATAAAAATTATTCATATAATTCTATAAAACACATAATATCTCTATATCAAATAAAAATGAAAACCATTCAACTAAAAAAAATTCAAATTAACATTTAATAAACTATACTTTATAGTTATTCTAATCTGCAACAGTTTACTAATATTTAAATTATTTCGTTTTATTCTTTATGTGATATGGGTTAGTCTCATTAAATTCAATATAGAGTTTTTTGTCAAAATAAATATATAAAATTTAAGTTTTTAAACCACTCGAGGCTCGTTTAAGTGTTTGAGTGTGTATTATTGTGAAACTCAATCTCTTGTAATAAAAAAAAATAAGTCTTCAAACCCAAATAGAAGCCTAATAAGGACGACCCAATACGAAGTAAGTCAAGCAAATCATGCAAACGTACAGCAAGTCATCCACCCTTTAAAACTATAAATATCTCACGTCCCCTCATTTCAAGCAAGTGAATCGTACATTATTTCACTTCTGAGTTAGGACCAAAAACTAGTTTGAGTGTTCAAAAGGTGGAGGGGAACGACTCTCCATTCTCGCGTTTTCCTGTACAGAGCCAAAAGTAAAACTTGAGAGGTGAATCTCAAGGCGCGAGGCGCGAGCGTCCTGTACATCCTAAGGATCCAAAGCTGGAGTTTAGTAATTGAAGAGCCTAGAGGTGAGGACGTCGGAGTTCATGCGCTATATCAACGATTCCTGACTACGGACAATTAGAATTAATGTTCAATATCTTCAAGTAATTATCACATCGTCATAGCCCTCAAGAAATGAATCTACCATTTTCAATTAGGGATGTTGTTCTCTTTAATCATTAACTAAAGGTCATATGAAAGAAAATTAGTTAGCCTTTGATAGTTTATTCACGAATGCAAACAAGTGTTCTGGAACAATTATTGTTGGTCATTAGGGTATACACCGTGTCGGAGCCAAGAATCGAAGGAGGTGGGTTCATTTTATGATAGATTAAAATGATTTTTTTAACAAAAAAGATACTGATATTATATTACGATAAAATTACATCAAATGCAGTTAAGAATACAAAAACGAGTACAATTCAAGTGATGCTCGTGTTTGTGGTGCGAGATAATTGATCCATACGACTATCCATATTTTGAAAACAATTCAAAATGGATTTGTTGTCAATAGTTTCATATCTCCTTCTCGACGAATACTATCAAGCGGCTAAGTCTACGAAAAACACTAAATAACTCAATTGAACTTCTATACCTTTTTGAAAAATATTTATTCATTCTATTTTTATACTACAACCTACCAAATTAAACATAAATAAATATTTAAATCACAATTAAAATACAAAAAATCAACAAATTGAGCAATGATTATAAAACAAATCAATGAAATTTATAATAATTCAATAATCAACACTCACAATTCACAAACCCCAAGTGGTTAAGTCTCTCTAATTTCTAATTAATTCAAATTGCAAAACCAACGATTAAATAATTAACAAATCCTAATTAATTGAGATAGGGTTGGGGCTTCATCTTCAACTGGGGGTGGTAGGGGTCCGATGGACCTTTGATGGGGTCGACTAATCCTACTTGACATCACCTCCCTTTGCCACTAGGTATACGTACTATCACTAGCAAGGACACAAGGTTGACCTCTCATAGTCTTATATATAAAAATATGTGAAGAAATAGGGACTTGTTTCCTGTCCATCTTTCGATACTAAAGTCAATTTGTTATTACAAGTAGAGGTGAACATAAAATGTTCTTCACTTGTACGGAAAATGAGAGTAAATATGTTATTTAAATTTGTGGTGG
Organism: Flueggea neowawraea; assembly: GCA_948243855.1. NCBI lineage: Eukaryota > Viridiplantae > Streptophyta > Magnoliopsida > Malpighiales > Phyllanthaceae > Flueggea > Flueggea neowawraea. The sequence goes on from CAODLS010309177.1 coordinate 12,824, forward strand.
GTGGATGACTAAATACATGTTTAAGTTTAGCATATTTGCTTGACATATTCTCGTTAGACCTTGTTTCCTGAATTTTTGTTAAAACTTTAACATTGTACTCTAAAGTAAGTTTAATGGGTCTGATCCATATACATCATAGAGAATGACAATTGTAAAGGCTTACTCTATTGAATTGAAACCTCTCTTTCTTTCAATAGAAAATTCAATTTTGCTCAATCTGATTTACAATTTTTTTGAGTTGATACAGTACGTTGAATATTTAAATATAATATGAAATTGAGTTTGCTTGTGGTATATTTTAGGTAGATTACTTTGGCATATTGTGATTGATACTTTAAAAAAAATTAACACTTTTTTTAAACGGATTATTGAAGATTGTAAACTCATGTTAGAAAAATCGACTTCTGTTTCACTTGTTCATGTAAGGAGATTAGCAAACAGAGTTGTTCATCCCTAGTAAGAACATGAGGTTCACTAACTGCATCAACCTGGTGGGACATGATCCCTCCCAATCTCCATTGATGTTGTGACATTTGATGGTATTTATTAGTAATGAAGCATTGACTTACTGATTTGAAAAAATCTACTTGAAACAAACGTGTTCTCATAAGTAAAAAAAAAAAACTACTTATGTCCTGTATGGGGATGCAGTAGTTCATATAGCTAAACCAAAGAACGAAATAATTAACTTCCTAAAAAAATATATGGGCTCATTTGAAAGAATAACATCTTTTGTATTTAGCATATAATAGTTTGAAATAGTACAAATAAAAGATTATGTAAGTCTTTTGTCTAATATAAAGTTGGTTGAAATACTAATTTTGTCCTTTCTTCAGAATTTATGTATGTAATTAAGAAGTAATAGTAAACGAGGACAAAAATGGTATCTCTTATTAAAATATCTCCTAAAAACTATAAAATACTATATGCTAAAGACTAGTAATCAAACAAACATGTTGATGAAACCAGTCCTAAAACTTCAAAACATGTAATTTTGTTCTCTCTCTTCAGTAGAGCTTTGGTTCTAACTAGGTCTCATCAATTTTCTTCTCCTTGTAATCTTCGTTATCTCTTTTGTGGTTTTTGGCTAGAGCCGGTGGGGCTCTCTATTGTGGTTTCGATTCGGCCTGTCGGTGTCGGAATAATCATCTTTGTGTGGTGCGTTATTGTTGAACCAAGTTTGGTTCACATGTGAAATCCCTCTAATTTTCTATGATTTGCAAAATATGGAAGAAGTTTAACTTTCGCACGTAATACCATAGTTGCGCACGTAATTCACTAATAGATGTGAAGTTATGCATGTAACCATAACGAGGCACGCAAATCACTAAGTCCATAAACTGAAGATTAAAGGCCAAAAGCAAACTACACACGTAAAGAAGATTATGCATGCAAAGGAAGACTTATGCGCATTAAAATATATTTTCACGCGTATAACAACCTATGAAGATAATTGAAAATCTAAATAAAAGCAACCGTGTTTAGGGAAGATAGACAATTGCGCACGTATCTAGATTTTACGTATGCAAATATAGAATTGTGCACCTAAGTTCGCCTAAAGCACACAATTGGTGAACTATGGAAGAAGGGTATGAAATCTAGAAAGATTATGGCTGAATGAAGAAAAATATTACGCACGTAGTATGCTGGTTTATGCATGCAAGCTATTTCAACTCAAGTAAGTGAATCAGATTAAGCACGCAAGTAAAAGAAGTATTAAGTGTGCGAACTTTATTGACTTTCAAGTCAAAAGACAAGGAAAACAGTTGTGCATGCAAATGCGAGAACTTGCGCATGAAAGTGCTAGCTGACAAAAGTGACGGAATGATAGCACATCATCTAACGAGATCACGAAAATATTCAGATTATGAGGAAAGTATGCGATCCTTTTGAAAATACAATATCATTTGGCAATCAATTTCTATGTTGCTTCTACACCTTCTCTCTTCACTTTAACCAAGTTTGGTTCATATGTGAAATCCCTCTAATTTTCTATGATTTGCAAAATATGGAAGAAGTTTAACTTTCGCACGTAATACCATAGTTGCGCACGTAATTCGCTAATAGATGTGAAGTTATGCATGTAACCATAACGAGGCACGCAAATCACTAAGTCCATAAACTGAAGATTAAAGGCCAAAAGCAAACTACACACGTAAAGAAGAGTTACTCATGCAAAGGAAGACTTATGCGCATGAAAATATATTTTCAAGCATATAACAACCTATGAAGATAATTGAAAATCTGAATAAAAGAAACCATGTTTAGGGAAGATAGACAATTGCGCACGTATCTAGATTTTAGGTACGCAAATATAGATTTGTGCACCTAAGTTCGCCTAAAGCACGCAATTGGTGAACTATGGAAGAAGGGTATGAAATCTGGAAGATTATGGCTGAATGAAGAAAATTTTTACGCACGTAACATGATGGTTTATGCACGCAAGATATTTCAACTCACGCAAGTGAATCAGATTAAGCACGCAAATAGAAGAAGTATTAAATGTGTGAACTTTATTGACTTTCAAGTCAAAAGAAAAGGAAGACAGTTGTGCATGCAAATGCGAGAACTTGTGCATGAAAGTGCTAGCTGACAAAAGTGACAGGGAATGATAGCACATCATCTAACGAGATCACCAAAATATTCAAATTTCAAACTTTACACCCATGTCAAAGAATGTGCAAAAATTCATTGAGTACAAGAAGTTTGTGCACGCAAATTTTATTACATATTATTTTTATTTGCTTTTGTTTTTGAGTGTTTGGATTGAATTGTTTTCTATTTTAGTTATTGTCAAAAGAAAAGAGTTTCAAAAAAACTTTTAAAAGTCTAAAACAATCCAATTCCTCTCTTGGATTGTCATTTTGGGACAAAAGTTTTGTCTTAGTCGCCTTTTTGTTGTGTAGATCTGGTCGGAGATGTGGCAGATTTTAGTCATGGTTTCAAAGGGATGGTTTCCGGTTGCTTTGGTTAACGATGGTGGTCGTGGTTGTGGGACGTTTGCGCTTCTTGATTTGAGGGAATTTGTGTCGTTGATGATGTTGGATGTAGTTGTGCGTTGTTCCGCCTCTATTTCGTTGTTGCTGGATGCTCTAGTTGGTCGGTTGTGCAGCTGGGCTTGGTCGTGATTGTGCTAATAGGTTGGTGGTCGGGTTTAGTAGGAACGGGTTGGTCACATTTGGTTGGCGTTTGACTGTCTTAGAGGTTGTTTGTTTTTGATGCATGATGGTGGAAAGTGGCTAGTACTTGCTCAACATGAATGGAGGGGGGCAATGTGGCTGTTGGCAGTGCTATAGTTGCTTGGTTAAGGTTTTCATCGGGTAGAGTTTGTTTGATTCGTTTCCTACTCATTTCAGTTTGGCTTGTTTGTTTATTTGTGGAATGAGCTTTTTATTAAAGGTCTTATTTTTAGAATTTACAAATTGTAACTTTCTTCTATCAGTTTGGTCCCCTTGTACTTGGGTCATTTAGTTAGAGGTGTCAAAACGTATTGTCGTGTTGGGTTCGTTTGTGTCAACTGATCCTGGTGACACGGTTAAGGTCCATACGAACACTACCTGTTTATTAAACTGATTGACACAACACAATACGAGTAACTCATTTAATTAAATAGATCTCTTTTTTTATTATTAAAATTTGACACGACCGTTTAACCCATTTAAAATACAACTCATTTAACTCTTTTATGACTTATTTAATCCATTTAATATTCCAACACAATTCAAATTAAAAATACAATTAAAATTCTCACACACACACACAAAATTCAAATGACATGTTCAAAGTTTATCCTCAAATAAAGATCTAAAAATACAAAATTATATAAATTTATATATATATATATATATATAAATATATATATTTATTTAATTACATATATAAATTTATAAACAGATTAGCGGGTCAACCTGACCCAACCTGCAACACAATCTCCAACCTTAATCCACTAATTTTGTGTGTTACGCTTATCGTGTTATCATGCTGTAACTCATTTTTACACCCCTAATTGTAGTATCTTTGTTCTATTAATGAGTTATCTCTTGTGTTTAAAAAAAATGTTGGTGGTATATAGTAAAAAAATGCACAAGATGTTAAAGGCATGTCTTACCAAACAAACAATATAGAGAGAAACTTGGGACTTGTTGGCATAAGTAACATTTAATATAATTTTTGTAATGATTAATAATAATTATATAATAAAAAATAAGAAAAAAATTTAATTTTTAGTAAATATTAAATATACAAAACGTTAAATACTATATTGACCAAATAAGCCCTTAGAAATCTGTCCTCGCAGTTAAAAAATTAAAAAAGAAAAAATTCCTGTCCTTTATCAAAATTACATGCAACATACAGCTCAAACAACGAGAGAGCATCATTGGTTATTTCTTTTTTGCTTTTAGTAACTGCCAAGGAGACACGTGTAACAGGCATGTAACTGCACGTGCGAGTGCGGTTGATGTGGCTTCCATGCAGCTCTTCACGGTTTTGACTCTTTTTCAATTTCAAAGAGGGGGCGTTAACGGTTCTCTGTTTGACTACCTCATTTTTTCCGTACGTCCGATTCTAATCAGACGCCTATCATAAAACAATTGGCAAACAGCTAATCCTTAGCCTAAAATGCTTACACGTGTCCTTCATTCAGAAATTTACAGCTGAATCAATAGATTCTTGTCGTAAACGTCAGCATCTTCCCACATCATTTCTTAAGCAACTATTAAGACTTGATTTGGTATGGTCATAAAAATTGTCAAGAAATTAATTATTGAAAAAATTAATTATTTTAAAATTTAATTATTCGATTACTTTGATTTATATTTTAAAAAATGTGATTATGATATAATTTTTTAGTAATTAAAGATTATAATGCTTTTAAAAAAATATAATATTATAATTAATTTAAAAGAATTAATATGATTGTAGAAAATGTTAGTAATTTTTTTGTTAGAAGTGATAGCATTATAGTTTGAATAAAATTTACTAGCAAGAAAGGTTTTCCAATGATTATAGAATTCCAAATCCATCCACTTCTTAAAACTAAATTATGATAACAATTATAGATATGTTTCCCACTTTATTTGTAACCTTTTTTTGTTAGAAGTGATAGTATTATATTAGGGAGAAAACCGTGCCAAATGAAAACATGAGAGGGAGAGACAAAGGGGTGGAGGTCATTTTATCACTGGGTAACAAAAACCCCAGTCTCCCCTGGTTATATTTCTTCCTGTACGGATGGGAAGGTTGTTGCTGAAAAAACTTAGGAACTTCATGAAATAATGCAAACCAAACAAGTTTAGTGAAGTGTCTTCCCCCAAGTTTTTATTTCCCTCCTCAACTTCCCTCATACCAAACCAACCCTAAATAAATATAGAAAAATTTGGAGGTTTGATTTGTTAACTCAACGCAACTTCTTACCAAATTGACATTTTTATATCTTTGTCAAAAAAATTGAGATTTTTAGAATATATACTTTTTAAATAGAAACTAACTTATCAAAAAAAATTGAAAAAAATATATATAATAAAAGGAATACTAGTAGTATTAATTTAAAAAAAAAATAGAGAGCATTAGTGGTAAAAAGAATTACTTTTATTTGTTTCATGTCAAATTGAAAAATATAATAAAATTTGTTTTTTTGAAACTGGAAAAAAAATTAAAAAAAAATAAATCCATATACATTTTGAAAACGACATACTGATTTTGACTATTTTTTATTTTAAAAGATAATTTATTACCACTAATTCTAATTAAAAAAACATATATATTTTTTTAAAGAAGCACAACACATTATCATAATAATAAGCCAACAATTGGTACATAAGTCCCAATTCCTGATAAAGGAAGTCGTGCAATATGTATAGGCACGAATGGAGCGCCTACTACATCCTACAAAGGGTTCTACAACCAAACAATCAAAATCTTATAACTCCCCCAAAACAAGACACTTTGTAAAGAGAAGATTATCACTATCGTTCATACACAATGAGATCTTAACATCTCATAGAATTTATACTCTTAATAGTTAAAATTATTGAAAGTTGAACTTAAAGTTTATAAAAAAGTGTATTTTTTTGATAGATTTATATTAGAGTTAGGGTAAACTAAGTAAATAATTTAAACAATCAAAAGTAAATTATGTAATAAAAAATAAGGACAGCGCAACTTCAAGGTTACAATACCAAAAGCTATATGGAATCACCGCCCACCGGGTATATTAAACAACAATTTCAGTCATTAATTAAGTTTTCAAAGACCGATACAAAATCGCCCTTCAAAAAAGAGAGTATCACCGGGTAGCTCACATTTATCTACCACATTTTTCTTTTTTTTTTATCAAAAATTCTACCACATTTTTTATTTTTCTACTTACATTTAACAATTAGATTTTCTATTAAGAAAAAAACTGGTGTAAAAAGCTATCTTGGTTGGAATTCCGCCAAGCTACTACACTCATGACTCTCACTAGAAAGCAAATACTGAAAGGGTAAATAAACGTTTAAAAACACCAATACCACTGAAAAAAATTAAAAAAGGAAAAGTATGTAAATTTAAAAGAGTTTATAAAATAATGGGTTTGTTTGACAGCGTAATATTTTATGTATTTAGTATGTGACAAATATAAGTTTTTTATAGTTTGTAATAATAAAAATTAATGATGATGTAAATTTTTGTCCGATATAAAAATATGTAATATACCAATTTTATCATTTTTCAAAAGTTATGTAATTAAAAAATAATGATAAATATCAACCATAGTAGTATTTCACATGATAAATATCTCAAAAAAGCTTTCATATGCTATATGTTAACAAGTATTTATAAAACAAGCATATTGTGAACTTATTTGTTTGGAGTCACATATTTTATATTTTACATAATTTTTATAATAATTACATAGTAAAAAATAAAAAATATATTTTTTAATAAAATATTAAATACACAACATACTAAACATAAAAAGTATCAAATAAATTGTGCGTGTTTTTTCTACTATATACTCATAAAATATGATATGTTTGTATGTGCAAACCAAACCCATGACCTTGACAGTTTTGTTTACAGTATGAC